>JAVKOQ010000120.1:0-162700 GCA_031835245.1 Balamuthia mandrillaris | reverse complement strand
CAAGAGAGCCCCACGCCTTCTGGTAGAAGCAATAGTAGTGGTCATTCACCATTTTCCTCATCGTCATCATCTTCATCTGGTGCTGCTGGTGTGATGGGTGGTGAGGCCAGCAGCAATCTCTTCACTCCTCCTTCTACTCCGCTGAGAACCACAGCTATTGTAGCAACCACCACCTCGCCTTCTAGCCCTCCCTCCGTCTCTTCTTCCTTATCAGCTGCCTCTTCTCCTCAGCAGCAGAGGGTGGCAGCCAAGATATCGGACAATGATCTTAACGCGGTGTATCGTTCAGCAAGCGATGTCATACAGCATTATCAGCTCGCAGGCAACAATGGTGTGTGGTTATCACCACTCATGCCGATCTACGGTCGCTATTACAACATAATTCATCTTCTTGCACTACTGGTGCATCAGATTGTGTCGATGGTAGAAGACCCCAACACCAAAGTAAAACCACGAGAATGGTCATTTGCTGACACTTTGTTGAAGCTCTCCAATGCAGTTCAACTCTCCAAGACTGAGTATGTGCTTCTTGTTGTTTGTTTGTTTGTTTGTTTGTTTGTTTGTTTGTTTGTTTGTTTGTTTGTGTGTGTGTGTGTGTTTGTTTGTTTGTTTGTTTGTTTGTTTGTTTGTTTGTTTGTTTGTTTGTTTGTTTGTTTGTTTGTTTGTTTGTTTTCTGACCTACCTACCTACCTACTTACCTACTACCAACCTACTTACTTCTATGTGTGTGTTATGTTGTGTCAGGGCAATGAATCAGATTCAAAACAACAGGGTCTTGAAAGTGGCGCTTGCTGCTGCGGAACATATTTTCGATGATGCCAAATCAAAGAAAAGCTTACCTCCACGGGAGATGCTACCGTATTTTGTGCTCACAAAACAGGATTTGCCAGCGGCCCATGCGAAATCCTTTACGCTCAATGCTTTTCGACAAGATCTGTCCCTAGTGGAGCATATGTCCATTGATGTTATTTCCCAACTGGCAGCAGAGAACCGGGGCCTCATTTCGAAAACTGACTTTCGTCTGCTGCACCCCTTGGCTCCAGCCATCCAGAAGCAGTTGGTGTTTTATTATTACATTCCCATGGTGGTCAGCCCTCCTTCAGAAGTTAACACAGAGCAAAGCAAAATCTTTCTGAGGTTTTGTAGACGCAAGGTCCATCATCATCTGTTTGTTTTTTTTTCTGTTTGTTTGTTTGTTTAGTTGGTTATTAGGGTGGGTTGGGAGATTGTTATGTGCGCCTGGTGGAAGGAAAGTGCTAACTTTCATTTTTTTTTTTTTGTTGGTTATCCCTTAATGTACATATGGATGGCTACAGGCCCAAAATGAAGGAATCATCCAGGAATTGGGTGATATCGTGGCCAATGGCCTACGCTGCCATGGTAGCATCGTTGAAGGACCATGGATCATCAACGGTCTGCAAAATCCGTGGTGGAAGTGGCTAGCGCAATCCATTCGCAAGGGTCATTGGGACGTGCTGCATCAAGCTGCGCTTGGTCTTGATCGTGGCAACGAGGTCTTGCCTATGGATCCACCCCAATCTTCACCACTGCCACCACAACAACTGTTGGATGCTACTCCCTCTCAGTCCAGATTTTATGAGACACCCACCGGGATTTGGATCCGTAATCTCATTAATGCTGCAGTGTATAGCATTCTCAAGGAAATGCCCTCCACTGATGAACGGCGCAAGCGAAAAGGACGTGTTTTTCAGGGTCCCTTCACCCGTGAAGAACTGTTGTTAGTATATCGACAACTCCCTCTAGGCCTGCAGAAACTATTTATGATATTACATGCTAAAACTATCCAGTATGTTGTGCCTACTTCCCTCCTTTCCTTACTTGCTTGCTGCGAGTGAGACTTGTTATCCTTTCCGCTTTAAATTCCCTTTGCTTGTCCACTCACTCTCTCTCTCTCTCTCTCTCTCTCTCTCTCTCTTTCTCTTTCTCGCTTACTCATAGTGATAGCCCAACACACGAGGAAAATACTCGCTTGCCACCATTGAGCCAAGAATGGTTACATGAGTCGTCTTTGGCAGATGCCCTTATGTCAGCTACTCTCCCAAAGGCAACAACAAGCCGTCATCAAAAGAAAGGACAACAAGAGAGGATGTCAGAAGAAGAGGAAGAGGAAGATGAAGACGAAGAGCAACAAGAAGAAGAAGAAGAAGAAGAAGAAGAAGAAGAAGAAGAAGAAGAAGAAGCGATGATGGAGGAAGATCCAGAGGCCTTCTTACATCCCCCACTGGATCACCAGCAATTAGAGCAAGCGGCCCAAAAGGAAGCGATAGTAGATAAGCAGCATTCCGCCAAGGAAAAGTTGTTCCTCTACCGTATAAAGCTGACCCATTATTGTCCTCCCTTTACGGTGCAAGAAGCCTTGGCAGAGAACGCGTTGAACTTTGCCAGTCTGAAATCCTTGAAAGGCATGCGCATTTCTACCAGCATCAACCTTTCTGGACCCTTGGAGGATGTTAGGCGGTTGGTGCTTGCTGTTCGTCGCTGCTTGGTGAAGGAAGCGCAACAACAAAATACTCTGCTGGAGTTGGATCCTTTGGACAGAAAGGTCTGGAAGACACGCATTCATCATCCGGTTCGTTCTCAGCTGGAGCGAGTGTGGCCGCACATCGCAGTGGAAAAATCCAAAAAACCTGAGCGAAGACGAAGCAAAAGCAGCAGCAGCAGCACCAAAAGCAAGAACAAGAGTACAGCTAGCAGCTCTGCTACAGCTAACATGCCAGCAGGCCAGTTATCCGATGCAGCTGCTATTGTGCATGTCAAAGATTTGCCTGAGCTGGATACTATATCACCACTCGCAGCTGATTGGTAAGTCGTTTTTTTATTTGTTTGTTTGTTTGTTTGTTTGTTTCATAGCAACAACTCACCATTTTTTCACTTTTCTTTTTCTCTTTTCCTCTTTATTTCTCTCTCTCTCTCTCTTTCTCTCTTTCTCTCTCTCTCTTTTTCTCTTTCTGTTACTCTCCAGGGATTTACAATATGTGGATCAATTGGAAGACAAAACGTGGCAGCCCATCCATACAGCCTCTACCAAAGTCGGCACTACAGAAATGAAGAGGGAGAAGCATCGCGCCAAACGCCATTCGGTTAGGCACCAAAAAGCCATGGACAAGCTGGCTCAGAAGAGCAGTGAGCTGCAGCAAGATATCTCTGTTGATGCCAGCCCCTGCATTGACTTGACAGAGTTTTTTGGGCCTGACCTTCGCTCTTTTGCTGCTGTGGACCACCAGAGTAGTAGTTTGAATGATGCAGAGTTTAGTCTTGATGATGGCAGTCGTCTGGGTGGTGGTGGTGGTGGTGGTGGTGGTGATGATGATGCAAATGCTACATCAGTTGGTGAGTTTGTAGACAAAATGGACATAGCAGCAGCAGCAACAGCAGCAATAGCAGCAAAAAGAAAGCAGCAAAAACCAAGCTCAACAAAGCGCCCAAGAGCTATGTCATCCTCTGCTGCCTCTTCTTCTCCTGCAACAAGCAAGAAGCCACGGAAAGCAGATGATGATCTGCTGCTGAAAGAAAAGAAAAAGAAGCAAAAGCAGAAGCAAAAGCAGAAGCAGAAGCAAAAACAGAAGCAGAAGCAGAAGCAGAAGCAACAGCAGAAAAAGAAGAAAAAGAAGACCGCCACCGAGTCGGAGGAGTCAGAGGCGGCAGATAAGTCAGAGGAGTCAGAGCAGGAAGAAGAAAAATCCAAGAAGAAAAAGAAGCCTACAGCTTCTACCAAGTCTACTGCTCCTAGTATCAGCAGCAGCAGCAGTAGCAATAGCAGCTCCTCAGAGAATGATGATGCTGATGCTGATGCTGATGATGATGATGACGATGAGATTGCCAGTCTCATGAGTGTTGATATCACTCCTGCAACAGGTAAGAGGTGCTCATGTTTGGTGGTTACAACAACCACAACATCCACTACTCCTACTCGTTTTTTTTTTTTCTTTTTTTCTTTTTGTTATTACTTGCTTATATCCGTCCTTTCTTTGCACAATAACAACACACAAATGCATCGCATCTCACTTGCATGCATGCATGCATGCATGCATACAGATACACCACGTGGTGGTGGTGGTGGAAATAGCAAAAGCAAGACAAATATGCCCAAGACAGCTCCATCAGCAGTTGCAGTGGATGAAGAGAGTGATGATTCCATTCTGATCGACGTGTTGGGATGTATGTATTATATTTCATTTTGTCTGTTGGTTGGAGTTTGTTTGTTGGATTGTTTGTCCTTTTCCTCTTTGTGTTTTTTTCTTTTTGTTGGCTGTTTTGGTTGCAATTCTATCCTTATGCAGTAGCGCTCCGTCGGAGCGGCAGCTTTTTAACTCCAGTTTTGTGTTTTTATTATTCATTGTTTTTTGATTGTCTTTTGGTGTTGATTGTTTAGCGCTCCATCGGAGCGCTATCTTTTTGGTGTTTGTTTGCAGTGTTATGCCTTTGTGATTTCTCATTCCATTACTTACTGATTGTGGTTGTTGTTGTTGTTGTTGTTGTTGTTGTTGTTGTTGTCTTATGTTGTTGTTGTTGTTGTTGTTGTTGTTGTTGTTGTTGTTGTTGTTGTTGTTGTTGTTTTAGTATCAAAGCAAACTGCTAGTGACCCAGCTAAACAAGCAGCAGCAACAGCAGAAGAAGAAGAAGAAGAAGAAGAAGAAGAAGAAAAAGAAAAAGAAAAAGAAAAAGAAAAAGAAGAGGAACAGAGAAGCAAAGATGCTAGCAGAGACAAGGAAGAAGAAGAAGAAAAAGAAGAAGAGGAGAAAGCAGAAGAAGAAGTAGAAGAAGAAGAAGAAGCAAAAGCTGGAGAAAAAGAAGCAGAAAAACAGAAAGGAGAGGAAAACACAAGTGCATCCAAGAGCCTTAGCAACAAATCTACGCGCAAGGCTGCAGCTGCTGCCCAAAAAGCTATTGCTACTGCTGCAGCCAAATCATCTTTGCAAAGTGCTGCTGCTGCTGTGGCTGCGTCATCTAGGAGCAGCAGCAGCAGCAGCAGCAGCAGCAGCAGAAAAGGAGCCACAACTCGTTCACAACGCCGTAACACAGGCAGGTGATCTCTTTCTCTTTTTATATTTGTTGGTTAGTTGAGTGATAGCTTGAGTTGGTTGGTTGGTTGGTTGGTTGGTTGGTTGATGGTAATAATATTGGTTAAACAAACAATGGATAGATAGATGAATAGTAAAGTAATAATGGTGGTGATGGTAATAATGGTTAAGAGTGCTGAGTGAGAGTAAGTGAGTAATAGTAGTGATTGTTGTTGTAAATAATAGATAGGCAACAAAAAAAGACAACTGAGTATGATGAAAAGGCAATTATAAAAATGAAAAAGGAAAAAAAAGAGAAAGAAAAGGAAAAACAAAACGAGTAACCACATAGTTCTCATTTAGTTTTATCATCTCTTTATTTATTCATCCTCAATTACTAACTTCTCGTTTCTTTTGTTTCACAATTTGTTGTTTGTGTTTGTGTCTACTATTTGCTTGCTTGCTTGCTTGCTTGCTTGCTTGCTTGTTTAACAAACAGAAGATAATCTATCTATTCCTGCTGCCTTTGACCAACCTCTACCAATAAACAACAACAATAACAACAACAACAACAACAACAACAACAAAGAAGTAGCAGTAGCAAAAACAATAGTAGCAACAGCAGCAAAAGAAGAGGATGATGAAATAACGATTGTCTCAATATCATCATCATCATCATCCTTATCCACAACATCTCTCTATCATCACTTGCCTCCCTATCAGGCTCTGGACTCTCGCTCTTTCATTCGCAAGCAGTTTTTGGATCATTATTGGTTAAAAACACCACCATCAGCTACCACCCTTGATTCTGCTCCAGTTATTGCTAATGTTGATAACCCTGCAGAACTCTGTTCACCTCCTTTTTCTGCATCACCCTTTTCATCTACCACCGCCACCACCACCGCCACCACCACCGCCACCATTACCACCACAGCATCAACAACCCAATCACAACCACGACAACAACAACCAAAAAGGATGATTTCTTCTTCTGGTTCTTCTTCTTCATTTGCTTCTTCTTTTTCTTCTTCTTTATCTTCTTCTTCTTCTTCTTCTTCTTCTTCAACAAATTCAGAGTCCTTTGTCTTTGAGAACAATGAAGATGTTATGGATAGCGGTAGCAATTGTAATTTATTGTCATTATCATCATCCTCATTAGACAGAAGAGGAGGAGGAGGAGCAGAAACAGATATAGATGCAACAAGCAAAACAACAGCCACACCAACGTTGATAGATTTGTTGTTATTGACCGATGACAAAGAAGAAGAAGAAGAAGAAGAAGAAGATAAAGAAAAACACAAAGAAGAAAAACAAGAAAAGAAGAAAAGAGATAACCAACATATTGGAGCTAGAACAGCAAATGATAATAATGATGATACCACACATGGCAGCAGTAGTCGTAACGGTGGTGATGGTGCCGGCAGACGTCTTTCTCGTGCTATCACATTGATGAACCATTTGTCAGAAGAGCGCTGGACAGAGTTGACAGCAGTGACGAGTCGATGGAGCCCTTCGACCCAACATAAACATGCTTGGACTTTGGCCATCTGGGAAGCGCATTGTGCACATCATCAATGTTTGCCAGCTCTTCCTTTGAATCTCCAACGCCATAACGTAGGAGCCTTTGTTCAATGGTTGATTTTGGATGTGGGGTATGCCTTGAGCTCTGTGCGTGATGTCATGATTGCCAGTCTTTATCGTTTGCATGATGAAAGTATCCAACAACAGCTTGATACCCTTGCTGCCTCCTCCTCCTCCTCCTCCTCCTCCTTTTCCTCTGTTTCTTCCATCTCTTCATCCCCAGCATCATCACCTACTTCTATTATCACCACAACCAGCAGGAATGCTTCTCCTCTATCCAAAACCCTTCTTGGTGATGGTGTCACTAGAGCAGCAGCAGCAGCAGCAGCAGCAGCAGCAGCAGCAGCAGCAGCAACAGGACGCACGACAGCAATGATGGCAACAGATCATGCCTACTTGTTGTTGCTAAAGAACCAAATGGATGCCATCAAAGATCAAGTCAAACAGGCCATTCGGCATTGCAAAAGAGCCAAACCCTCCTGTTCTAGCAAACAATTGTGCAAAGATGCTTGTTTGCTGGATGACGTCTTGCATATCATCGCATCCACTCCAGATGGACTGGTGAGCAAAGCTGGTGAAGCCAGTTGTTGGTTACACAGTGTTTGTACTGGTGCCAGAGCCATTACAGCAGCAAACATTCGTTTGGGTGATATTGTGGCATTTCGACCTAAACTTTCATCCTCCTTTTCCAACAACAACAATAACAACAACAACAACAACAACAACAACAACAACAACAACAACAACAACAACAGCCGCAGCAGCAGCAGCAGCAACATCAGCTGTCACCACCAAGAGGATGCCTTTTCTCCTCCTCTTTATTTCCTTTCTTTGCGCCAACAAGTCACCAAAGGAATACCAAATCATTGGAATCATGTCGTTACTTTTGAAGGTTATTTAACACCACCACCACCACCACCACCACCACCACCAGGAGGAATATCTTCATCATCACCATCCCCGTTATCCTCATTGCCACTTAGCACCACTACTACCACCTCTACCATCACGACCGCTGCTGCATCAACAACATCAACCGCTGGAGTTTGTCTTGGAGATTTTATTTACTGGCTAAACAAGCATCTGCTGTGCAAGCATGGTTTGGATTTGCGAGAGTTTCACAACTGGTGCTTGACAGACAAACAAAAACAAACATCATTATGGGGATGGTCACGCGATACTTTGAATGCCAAGCTGCAAGACCGCGCTGTTCGGGCTGGTTATCCTGAAGGGTTATTCTCCTTTCACTCCTTACGTGCTGGCTTCCTTTGCACTGCCTTGATCTTGGAGGGACTGCAGGAAGGGCATAGTCAGAACAATGTACTGGATACCACTGCCCTTATTGCAGGTTGGGTACCTCGTGGTAGATCTCAGCAAGTCTACGTCAAGGATACATTAAAACGTGCTATTGTGGCCAATCGCTTGGTTAGCAATGTTACCACCCTTCATCCTTCATCTTCTTTTTCTTCTTCTTCTTCTTCTTTTTCTTCTTCTTCTTCTGCTGCTGCTGCTGATCATCATTCTCCGAGGCCTCGACATTGTGGTTTGTTATTCATCTGATTTTTTGTTTTTCTTTTGTTTTTTCTTTGGCTAGCTGGCTGGCTGGCTGGCTGGCTGGCTGGCTGGCTGGCTTCTATAAACCACCTGTGCTTACTTTTTCTCTTTGTGGTTTTTTTTAATCCTCACTCCCTTGCAGTGATTGCTCCAGAGCTAGTTACCAAAGAAGCATTTCACAATCTATCCCCAGAGGCTTTACAACAATCCAAGTGGTCTGCAGATACCAACTATCAGAGTTTTATCCATGCTGTTCGCCAACGGTTTGTTTGTTTGTTTGTTTGTTTGTTTGTTTTTTTTTTTGTTGGCCTTTGCTTGTTGTTGTTTGTTTGTTGGTTTGTTTGTTTGCTGGTTTGTTTTGTGTTGGATGGTATCTACCACTATCTATCAATCTATTCAGTCATGGCTTGTTTGTTTGTTTGCTTGCTTGCTTGCATTCAAAAATGCACCTTTAGACTCAGCGCTCAGCTCGAACGCAGAGGTTTATTGTAACAGCAACAACATTCATGGTCTAAACAATAATTGTTTTGATGGATTGGTGTTGGTCTATTTGTTCTTCTTTTAACATTGCATCATTTATTCACACTTTGTTTTTTTGTCTCTTTTTCTCTCTTTCTTTCTCATTCTTTCTTTTTCTCTTTTTCTCTTTTTCTCTTTTTCTTTCTTTTTCTTTCTTTTACACTGCTTCTTTAGTTTCATGAAACGAACAGATTTACCAACCAAAGATCAACAAATACGATTTTATCGCTCCTTGTGGCTTGAATGTTGTACTGCTTGGGTAGACAATCATTCAGATGAGTTTGACAAGGATGTGTTAGCTGAAGCTGCAGCAACTTATGCGGCCAAAAACAAATCTCCTCTTCGTTGGCCCAATATTCATCGTCAGCTTTGCCGTCAACATATCTCTGGCATTCTACAAGGTTTTTTCAGTGGCTTGAATGAGCTGGTGGATGAGTTTGTAGCTCCTGTACTTCCCAAGTTGGTCAACGGATCACCCATTCACAAAGCATTCCTCACCTCTCGTCATCAAGAGCAGCCATTCTTACCTACTTTTCCTAATGATGATGTTCTGAAAAAAAACGATGATAACGATGATGATGATGAAAGGAATCATAACTCAAAAGAAAAAACACCACCACGACAACGAGTTCGCAGAGCACTTCAGCAGCGACAACAAATGTTATCCAATCGACTCAAATATCAGAAGAATGGTCATCGACAACGGATTGCTTGGCAGACACCAGAAATCCGTAGACTTGTCACTTGGCGCTTGTGTGATGGATGGTCTTGGTTGGAGATTGCCAAACACTTGCCTACCCAACGCCGAACCAACAATGATTGCTATGACAAATGGCGCAATCTCCTCACAGAATTCTTCAACAATCTCGATGCTTTGAAAGACAAATACTTGGTGGCCCATGATGAGGACTTTGACACACCGGATGACAACCATGCTTCCCTCCCATCATCTCCTACTTCTACTACTACCACTACAGTCATATCCATCTTGGATGAAGAGGAAGAAACAAAGGAGAATGATGATGATGATGATGATGATGATATTATGATTATATCCAGTTAGATTATATATATATATATATTCCTATGAGAAAATTGAAAAAATTGCTACTTTGCCCCACTTTATCCGTTGGACTTATAGACTTAGAGTTTTATAGAATGGACCATGGGGAGTTGAATGCTGTAGGTTCTGAGTACCCGCCCCTAACCCTAACTAGGGGAGTTGAATGCTGTAGGTTCTGAGTACTCACCCTTGGTCCTAAAACGGCAGTTACTGTTCCCACCAAACCTGTCCTCATTTACAAGTTGTTTCTTTGTCTTTACACAAAAGATGAAGACAGCATCATTGATTTGCATCCCTCTACTGAGTGTATGGCCTTTGCTTGTTTAGCACAAAAGCATCGATATTTTGCTTTTTCTACTCATTTTTGGGACAATGAAAAAGAAAGCATTATGCAACGTTTTAGTGCTTTAACAGTACATCTGTTAGAGGACCACATTATTCAATGTAGATTGGCCTTTCAACAACAATTTAAATCATCTTCTCTTCCTTCTTCTTCCCAATCCTCTATTATCAAGTCAGCTATATCCAAGCATGCTTATTTAGCATCACAACAAAAGAGAAAAATGAAAAAGAAGAATAAAGAAGAAAGTGATGATTGTGATGATTAATGTAAGTAAGATAATTCAATTGTTCATCACTTTCACACAATAAATTTGGCTTTTTAAAGTATTTTTTGATAAACTTAATTGTTTTTTGTTAATCCTAAACTATTTATTTAATATTTTTTAAAATTAATTTAAAATTATTTTGCAAAAATAATTTCCAAAAAGGAGCGCCCTTTTTAGTTTAGAACATGTTTTTATTAATTTAAAAAATTATATATGATGTTCAATTAAATACTTTTGAAACTCTGATAACAATTCCATTAAAAGTTTTGTATCTATAGGTGTATGTGTAGTATGCCAAGGATTTAAAAAGTGTTGTTGTAAGTATTGTGCAAATTTCTCTGTTTCTTCTACAAGCTGTGTTGTAGAAGTTGTTTGTGAAGATGAAATTGTTGGAGTTGAATTGGTGTTTTCTCTTTCTTTTCTCTTTTGACCTATTGAAGAAACTGATTTCTTATCAACAGTTAACACAGTAGAAGATGCAGTAGAATAAGCAACAGGACTAACTGTTGTAGTAATACTTGAAGAAGTAGAAGCTATAGGGTTAATTTGTGGAGGTGAAAGTGAAGAAAGAGTTTGAATGGGAGTTGGCTTTGGAGTAGATAAGTTTGGACCCACTCCAATAAAGGAACACAAACAATCCACTAAACGAGCTTTGCTTTTTGTATTACTTGCCATTATCACATCAGGATATTTTGTTCTTAACTTTCTGCAATAGAACAAAGAATGAATAAAAGAATAATGCATCACAAACAACAAATCTATACCTTTGGATTTGAATAAGAGATGTCTTTGAAAGAGTAAACAGTGTATCTTTCAAGTAATCATAAAAAGTTCCAAAGAGCTGTGCATGCTGTGATGGTAAGAAACCAAGCTTGTTAGAATGGTTCAAAGAAATAATGGTTATACATACATAGTCAGCTTGTAACAAGGTAACAAAAAAACCAGAATATACAGCCTTGAACTTTTGTTTGGTTGCTTTTTTCAGGTCTGCCAGTGTGAGTGACTTCAAAAGTGAAACGTGGTCTCGATATTTTTCTAACACAGCAACCATGCGGTCCACATCTTCACCAAGCTCTTCTTCAAGCCCAAGTTCCCAAGGCAAAAGCGCGGTGAAGTCCACTTTCATCACAAGTGGTCTTCCGCCTCTTTGCATTTCTATCTGCAAAGAAATGGGGAGAGACTTTGAGACTATCAAAAGGAACAACTTTAAGAGATAAAAGAGAGAGGAGAAAGGCGAAGCAAAGTGGAACGAGAGAGAGAGAGAGAGAGAGAGAGAGAGAGAGAGAGAAGAGGGAGACAGACAGAGAGAGAGAGAGAGAGACTACAGGAGTACGAACGCCAACAAGAATAATAAACCAAGACAAGAGAACAGATTTGGTAGTCACGCTTATTGCTCGCACGTCAGAAGTGAGGACGGTCTCTGCAACGTATGTGAGTGTGCAGTCGCTACGTTTTTGAAACGAAAAAAAAAATGAGAAAAAGGGTAAAGGTACGACCAAGTCCTGAAACGCCCTAACAACAGCAACTGATCTTTCCCTTTGTGGGTAATCTTTCCTTTGTGGGTTGGTGGGGTTGTTTGGGAAGTCAAAAGTGGAACTTTCACTTTCACTCTCACGTCCTCTCCTCTGTCTGCTCGGTTTATTTCTCTGAGAGAAGAAAATTAGTGTCACACAAGAGAGAGAGAGAGAGAGAGAGACCAACTTTGAAAGAGAAAAACTTTTTTTTTGATGAAAATATATTTCTACAGAGAAAGAAGAGGAAAGGGAACGACAGAGTTACTGGCCAGTGTAAAGGCCAGAGGAAATTTCTGTTGTGTTGCCTTCATAGAGGGAAGAAGTGTGGGCATTCTTGGAGAACATATCCTCCCACATGGCGGCGTACTCTCCCACAGCGAACTTCTTGTACAAGAAGAAGCCAAGGATGCCACCAACCACCAAGATTGTCACAGCGAGACCGCCGATAGCAGCACCAATCACACCGCCAATGGGCACACCGTTGATGGTTCCATCGTCTTCTTCTTCCTTCAAGATAACAGGGCAGCTCTCAGCAAACTCGAAGCAGGTAGTGGAAGAAATGTCAACGCATTCCTGAGTGTTGGCACACCAGCCACAGACGCTCGAGTTGAAACAGTCCTCACAGGTCAACTTGCCACATTCTGAAAAGGTTTCAACGTGTTAGGGATGCATAAAAACGGTTGAATGAAACAGCGTAAAGGCAAGCGATAGTGTACCAGTACAGCAGTCCTCGCCGGAGAAGCCAGGCAAGCAAGAGCAAGTTCCGAAGGAACGGTCACAGAGCCCATTGCCGCAGCAGTCGTTGGGGCATTGGCCATCAAAACAAGGATTCTCAGCATTATCGGCACAACAAACGACACCAGAGGTGTAGTTCTGGACGTATTGGCAGCCTTTGCTTTCCTTGTAGCCTTCACAGCAGTAATCCACTCGACCGCTCTTGGTGCAGCCAGGGTCACGCAGGTGAGTCACTCCATGAATACCATTCGGATTGTGAGACTTACAATCCCTACCCATTCCTGAAAGAATAAGGACAAAGCAAAGAGATAAGAGAGAAACAAACGGACGTTAACAAGAAGATAAGCAAACAAAGGGAGATCCAAGAAAAAACACCAACCAGCCATGTCATCCTCATGGATGTTGCCAGTACAAGGTCTGCAGGTATCGTAGTCATGAGCAGCGTCATAAGTGTAGCAGCCGTCAAACTCATCGGCGGACTCTTCGTAGGTAACTTGCTTCAGGAGAGCTCGGTCCGTCGCGCTACACAATTTTTTTTTTTGCGGGTGTCAAACCCTGGAAAAAAAATATGTATGGATAAATATAAAAGGGGGAGAGGCACTGTACCTCGTTTGAGAACAGACGTGCCAAGATCGGGCGCACAAGCTCTGAGCGGAGGGACCACCCACGTAACCTGTGAACACGCCGGCACAGGCGGTGATGTTGGGGTGGTTCTCCAAGCCGGCCACGGCGGAGGGGCCGCCAGCGCAGCCAGTGTCGCAGTTGCGGAGGGTGCTGTTGTCAGAGATGCTGTAGACGTCGGTAGGGACGGCCGCTACTTCATCTCCTTGCTCGCAAGGGCCAGGAGAATCTGCGGCAAAAACAATCGTTAGACCAAAAGAGAGAGAGAGAGAGAGAGATGATTTTGGGAGGGGAACGAACCAAAATCTCCGTGTCCATATTCGGGTACGATGACAAGGCAAGGCTCACTTCCGTTGCGGAGGAAGGAGTGATCGAACAAGAAAACGCTCCAGAACTCGCCAGGACCAAAGGTCACCGAGGGACTCTGTTTTCATTTTTCGACACACAAGGTAAGTACTTTGTGGTTTAGCGCTGGAGATTTTTGGCGTTAGAAAAAAATGCTAACCGAAATGATGGGTATGTTGCTGGAGGCATGTCTGATTTTTACAATGTAGGCACCGTCGTTGACGACTTTGGTCGCTTTGACGTTGGTAGCCACGAAGGGGGCAGACTGGTCGGTTGGTCCTTGAAGATGCATGTCCAGGAAAACGTTTTCCTCGCCACAACCGCCCAGAAGAGGGTGAGTAGTACAACCAATATGGAGCAGCGACACCCGCGCGCCATCACCGGGGATGACCTGGTCGTTCTCGGAGGACAGTCCAGCTTCATACGCGGTACCGCCTGTTTTTTTTTTTTTGAGTTGTTTTAGTTATTTTTTGATGTAAGCAAGATAAAACAAAATTCAGAGGATAGAACGAACCCATTCCGTCGGTTTTGGTGACGAACCAAAGGGTGTAGCTCTTGCCCTCTTCGAACAAGAACTTCTCGCTGAAGATGGTGGCTCCGACGGTTTGCTGTTTGACAGTGACGAGCTGGTAGCCAGTAGGCACGGCTTCGTACTGGGAGACAGCACCAGCAGTTACCAGAACGAAGAGCGTCTCCTCAGCCACGTCCACCTGCATGTCGTTGGTGATGCTGCCCCACCAGGGAGGAGAGGCGTTCAACACACGCAGCTGAGGGGCTGCGCCGACATAACAGCTGGCCACGGTCAACACGACCAACAAGAACAAAATATTTCCAGCAGCCATAGGGGTAGAGAGTAAAGCCGTTCCGCTGAAAGCGTTATTCGGAGAGGTAACGCGCGTTGCCCTCTTTGTTTTTGATTTCTAACAAACTAACAAAAGGGCGGAGAAAAAGAGAGACAAAAAAAATTTTATGGTTCCGTTTGGACAAGATTCGGGCGAGGTTGTTTGTATCCTGGGCCTTATTCCTCATATTTAGATAGATTGGATATAATTAATTAAACAGGGGTTCAGAATTGTCCAATCATCGACCGAGAAGGTTCAGAAACGAAATTTCTTGGCCTATGAAAAAAGGGCAATTCTTTTGGAAGCCGGAAAAGGTAATCCGGAAATGAGCACATTACCCGGTACTTTGCGCCAAGGTCAATCGTGTTTATCCGTTGCCCCTTTGCCGCAGTCCTTTTTGTTTCGTGTGTGCTCACACAATTTCTTTGTTGAGAAAAGAAACAGAAACGAGGAGACAATAGAGACATGAAGGGGAGTTTGTGGTTGGTGGCCCTCTTTTGTGGCCTTGCTTTTTTGCTGCCCCAATCGGGTGCCCTCAAAGCCGGCGAATGGAGGCAGTTATCCACCCAAATGGTGTACTCCGACGAGGACTTGGCCAACGACGGTACCCAACCTTATCTGCATTACGGCTTAACTTTGAACACTGTTGGCGACTATGTTTACCTTTTGGGCCGACCGGTGACCGAGTGGAAGAATTATGCTTGGAGAATAGCGCTGTGTACGCTTTTGCTTCTCTCTCTCTCTCTCTGCCTTGTAACTTATATTTTATTTTTTCCCAAAAATCAATACAGCTAATCTGAGTGACGACTCTATAACACCAACTTGGGAAAAGATTTTAGATAACGATGACCCCCAACGCAACTGGGACCCAATTTGGTTCCAAATGTCTACCGTCGATGAGGAGACTATTTGGTACTACGGAGGAACCAGCTTCTGTGGCTCCTGCTGGAGAAGTTACTCTATCGCCTATAACACAGGTGCGTCTTTTTATTTCCGCTCTTATTTTTTCATCTCCTTGTCCTCTTCCTCAGTAGGCCTACTTTTATTGGGAGTTTTTTGTATGGAAGATCCAAAATTAAAAATAAAAAACAAAATCACAGAGACGAACGATTGGGACTTTTATGATGAAGACGACGCTCCTGATGGAAGGGAAAGCGCTCCGGTCACCATGATCAGTGATAACGAAATGCTCCTATTCGGAGGTTGCGGAGGCACCCCTTACCCCCACTATCCCAACATGAACGACATGCACATCTTCAACACCGATACCCAGACTTGGACGGAAATCGACATCATGGACCGTTTGAAGAACGCGGATGGCGTCGTTGGTAACTCCAACACCACCGGAGTGACCTTTGATGGTAGGTGCGGCCACACCGCTGCCTACCTTAACGTTTCCTTGACCAGCGAGTTCTACAACGAGACCCTCAACGAGACTCAAACTGTTATCGACGGATACAAGGAAGTTGTTCTGGTGTGTCTTTGTATTCTCTCTGTTATGTTCAAAGCGACGATTATCACTAACTTCTTCTTTCCTCTCGTGTTATTCCTCTTTGCAGTACTACGGAGGACATGCTAATGGAGGTTTCTTGGATGAGCTTTGGGAGTATGACATTGGTATCTACCTCTTGGTTTCTCTCTCCCTCTCTTATTTGCCTTAATAATATATATATTTTTTAAAAAAAAAAAACAGCGGATCAAACTTTGCAACAGCTGTTCCCAATTGGCGCCCGCCCTGAGGCTCGATGCTACCATGGCATGGTCGTCGTCAATAACATCATGTTCATTTTCGGTGGCGACGGCATTGGCAGGGACCATCTTAACGATCTTTGGGCTTACATTTACGGTAAGTTACTCTCTTTCTCTCTCGCAGTTTCTTCTCATACTAAGCTTCATAATCGAAAAAGAGTACAACAAGTGGGTAGTCGTTGGAGGCGTTGGCTCCGATGTTGTGCCTTTGCCCCGTGCTCACATGGCCACCACATACGTCCCCTCATCTCAAGCTCTCGTTGTGTTTGGCGGTCTTGCCCACGAGCCCAATGGTAACAACAAGTACATGGAAGACTTTTGGGCTTACGGTCTTGGTACGTTCTCTACTCCCATCTCTTTCTCCCTTTCGTTCTCATCCGCTTGTTCTGGTCTGCTGACATAATAACAAAAGGATGCCCCAATGGTTGCTCTGGCAATGGTGACTGTCTGAGTCTTACTGTCTGCGACTGTTATGTCTGCTGGGCTGGCAGCGACTGTTCCGTCCGCGTCAACAACGACGAGTCTTGCATCACCAGGGTGGAAGCCGAAGAAGGTATTATCTTCAAACCCTCTCTTCTATTTCATCATCATGACTTATCTCTCCTTTCTCGTTTTCAGAATATGCTTCCGGCGAGACCAGTTCTGATACTCTTATCTACGCTTTGGTCGGCTCGATCGTGGGAGGAGTGGTGCTGTTGCTTCTGATCGCGGGTCTCTTCTCTTGGGGCTCTGTCATGCTGTTCAAGCGCTGGAAGGCCCAACAGGCGGCTGGTGCTGCTGCCTAAATAATAATAACCTGAAGGATGAAATAACTATTTACTATTGTATCAAATACTGACCTTTGCCATCACCACTTTTTTTCAACCGATGTTTTAATTTTTCCTTCTAAACAAGAAACTTGTCTTTTTCACTTTCGTGGTTAACCTTGAAGCGTTTGCACTTTACTCCCTTCACTCTATCACCTTTCGAAGTTGCTCTCTGAAGAAAAGAAATTAGCACAAGAAGCTTGCTCCCAAAAACGATGGTGATGAAGAGAAACGTACAAAAACACAAAAGTAAGAACAGTATGCGGACCAACCCGCAGATAGTGCGCTGTCCATCCTTTGTACAATCCTCTAATACCTTCGCTCCGTAACGTTTTGACGAAGCAGTCGAACGGGTTGCGATAGAGTTGCTGTTGTGGGTGTTGCTTGCTCGCTCCCCGTTGGTTGTACATTCGCGTTGACACAACGTCAAATGGATTCATGAATGTGCATACAGCAAAGCCAGAGATAAAGCTGGCTGCAAAGTGAGCAGGAACTCCATTTCGCAATAACTACTTTACAATGGTTTAAAGAAATCACAAAGAATGAACAAATAGAACACAATGAAGGAACAAACAACTCACGAACAAGGAGAAAGAGAAGGAGGAGAAGGAGAAGGAGAAGGAGAAGGAGAAGGAGAAGGAGAAGGAGAAGGAGAAGGAGAAGGAGAAGGAGAAGGAGAAGGAGAAGGAGAAGGAGAAGGAGAAGGAGAAGGAGAAGGAGAAGGAGGAGGAGGAGAAGGAGAAGGAGAAGGAGAAGGAGAAGGAGGAGAAGGAGAAGGAGAAGGAGAAGGAGGAGAAGGAGAAGCAGAAGGAGAAGCAGAAGCAGAAGCAGAAGGAGGAGAAGGAGAAGGAGAAGGAGAAGGAGAAGGAGAAGGAGAAGGAGAAGGAGAAGGAGAAGGGGACGAAGAAGAAGAAAAAAACGAATATAAGATGGAGAAGAAAGAGATGTACCCCAGACTCCACTATACGTTGCTTGCACTGATCATAAGTAGCCAGTTGTACGGCTGAACCTACTGCCACTCGAAGCGCTGCTGCCTCCACACCTTGCCACAGTCCCCTCCACCCACCTTCCCGCCATATCCGCACTAACGCGCTGTTTTTATGGCCAAAACAACGTTAAAAGAGAATTGACAAGAGACAAAGAGGACGACAGAAGCTGAGACGAGAGAGAGAGAGAGAGAGAGAGGACAGTACTTGCAAAGGCCAGTGTAATTATACTGTTGGCCGACCGCATTGGCGGTGGCGTTAGCGGCAGTGGAGGCCTGCATCCTGATCTTCACCAAGAAGAAAGGGCTGGCCACAACGGCCCCAGCCACCCCAGCAAACGCTCCCGCCGTCATGTTGCTCACAAAAACGAACCACTGCCGAGGGCTCGAGTCCTCATAGCCCGGGCGGCTGCTTTTGCTGGCGACCGCTTCGAACAGGCTCTGCAGGAGAGTGTACGTGCCGATGCGGGTGCCGTTCATGACGAACTGGTAGACGGACGCCGGGACCAGGCCTTTCTGGATGGCGAGGAGGCCTTCCGTTCTGGCGATCAGCCATAAGCCCTGAAACACGTTTCGGTAGGGCCGCTTGGCGGCGGCTTTGGCTTCGGTGAGTTCTCCTTGCAGCTGCAACCTCGTCTTTACCACTTCTACAAAGAAAAACAAATTCATGATCTTCTCTCTCGAATCGACAGAGCAAAACAAAAAAAGGTGGAAAAAGAAACGAACCGAGAGGATTGGAAAAGAAGCAGGCACCAACGGTGGCGAGACCTCCCGAAAGGTAGTCAGCATACCAGGACTTGCTCTTCTGGCTCGGCGCTGCCATTCCTTTGGCTTGCTCCTCCATTCCTTTCTCTCTCTCTTTCTTCGAAGAAAAGAATTTTTATTCAAAAGGTTAAAATGAAGAGAGAGAGAGAGAGAGAGAGAGAGAGAGAGAGAGACGAGGAGAGTGAGAGAGATGCAAGAAAGACAAGTCAGGAGAGTAGTTCTTTTATGTGTGCTTTTCGTTGTGTGCGTTATCGTTTAACAACAAAAGATAGGGATTCCTCCACACCAAACCTTCTGCTTCATCCTCCTCGGCCGCCTTCTTCTCTTTGCGGTCGGTGCTGCGGTTCTCTTCTTTGTTGGGATGCGAAGAAGAGGAGGGAGAGAGTTCGAGACGAAGCCGAGCGATGGACGTGTTGCGGCACTCGCAAGGAAACCATGTCCTCGAAGCGATGTCCCTTGTCTCCACGAACGGTGTTGGAAACGATCTCATCAGGTGGGTTAGCAAACCTCTTATCGTCATTCCTGTTTTTTTGTTTTCGTTGGTGCGGTCAGAAAGAAGATGAAGGAGAAGAGAAAGAAGAAAAAGAAGAAGAGGAAGAAGAAGAAGAACAAGAACAAGAACAAGAGGAAGAAGAAGAACAAGAAGAACAAGGAGGAGAAGAAGAACAAGAAGAACAAGAAGAAGAACAAGAAGAAGAAGAACAAGAAGAAGAAGAAGAACAAGAAGAAGAAGAACAAGAAGAACAAGAAGAACAAGAAGAACAAGAACAAGAACAAGAAGAAGAAGAAGAAGAAGAAGAAGAAAAGGAAGAAGATAATCATCAACAACATGAACAAGAAGATGAAAGAGAATCAAACCATGAGAAACAACGAGCACGGAGACCGGAGAAGGAACGTCACGACCACTGCCCTCCACTTCTTGTTGCGTCCGAGCGATGGAGCTAAATATCCGCTTTAGCACGTTCTCCGTCCTCTCCCAAAACTCTTTCTTGCTCTCCACATCCCCTTTGGCCTTCTCGGGCGAAGAGGCGGAGTAATAGTCATCGTGGAGATGGTCCCAAAGATGAAGCATTCGAGGCTCGGGCAGCGAGGACCAGAGAGAACCGAACTCTTGCTTGACGGCTGGAATGCTTTGTCCTTCGAAGCAACCCAAGCGACGCTCTCGAAGAAGGGCAGAGACCAGCACTTTGGTCTCGGAAGGGATGCTGCTGCCTAACTCTTCTTTTATCAGCGTCGTTGTTTGCATTGCCCTTTTTTTTTTTTTGTTTGATGTTTTTCATAAGTAAGGCGCAGAAGAAGAGAAGAAGAGAACGAAAAGAACGAACCGTGGGTTGTCAGAAGCAAAGATGAGGGAAAACGGAGGGACAACTCCGGCCTCTATCTCCCTCCGAAGCCGCCGCCCGACGTTGCGCGCCTGCTGCCTTCCGCTCTCGTTCAGATTGGTCTCCAACGAACCCTGCAGCACCATCCTCTTGTTCTCATCCGTCTCTCCGTGTCGCACCAACGTGAGCAACACCGGGATCTGTCGTTGCCTCAGCAGCTGCTCCCCGTTCCTGCTTGCCTCCATGTTGTTTGTGTGTGTCATTCTTTTTCTTTTTCTTTTTTTCTTTTCTTGTGCGAAAAACATTAGCTTTACCCACCCAATAGGAAATCAAAAACACCATTGTACGATTCAGGACGACATGAATTTAATGTGTTCTAATTTTCTTCTTCACGTTCTTGTTCTTGTTCTTGTTCTTCTTCGTTTGTTCTTGTCCTTATTTTTCTTCCTCTTCTTCTTCTTCTTCTTGTTGGTCTTGCTCTTGTTCCAATAGTGCTCGCTGCTTTCGCGTTAGCGGCGGTGTTGGGTATCCTCGACTGACCACGCAATTCAAGGTGGACGACCATCCAGTGTTTGAGGATGCCGTCGTGTATTGCATTTTCTCAACATCGACCGATGCTGAAGAAGGGAGAGTGCAGATGGGAGAGAGGCTTTCTTTGTCGTGGCTTTCCCGTTCGTCTTCACCAGCATCGCTTTCCTCTCCTTTGTTGTTTGTATTGTTTTGCTTTTGGCTGGCGAGCCACCGCAGATAATGGGATTCAAGGAGAGCTGACTCCTCCTCAGCGAATGGTTGCCAGTGATCGTGTTTTGTGGAGGTGGATGGCCGAAAGAACCACGTCCCTCTGTTTTTTCGGTTCATCAGAAAAAAAAAATAGCGGCGAAAAAGAGAAGAAGGAGAAGAAAGAAGAAAGAAGAAAGAAGAAAGAAGAAAGAAGAAAGAAGAAAGAAGAAGGGCAAGAACAAGAAGAAGTACCGTATAACGTCATACTTGGAGGCTTCTTGTCGTTTTTGTAGAATTACAACCCTTTGTAGCTTCTTTCCTTTTGACTTCAATAAAAAAGAGAACAGAGGCAGTGAGAAGCAAGAAGCAAGAAGCAAGAAGCAAGAAGCAAGAAGCAAGAAGCAAGAAGCAAGAAGCAAGAAGCAAGAAGCAAGAAGCAAGAAGCAAGAAAAGAAGAAGAAGAAGAAGAAGAAGAAGAAGAAGAAGAAGAACAAGAACAAGAAGAAGAACAAGAACAAGAAGAAGTCCTCAAATACAACATAAGAGAGAGAATGAAGTTACTTACAGCAATGACGCACTGGGCTTTGCCCTGCTGGAAAGCTCTTTCTATCATCTCGTTCTTATCGTTGGGATAAGCTCTCCAGGGCTTCAGCATTCCCCTCTGCCCTGGTTTGCGCTTCTCACGAAGGCACCACATCGGGATGAGGGGTTCCGCCCCCAACGCCTCCGCCTCCTCAGCAGCCGCTCTCCTCTCTCGTTTGCTGTTCCACGAGAAGCTTGGCTGCTGCTTGATGACGACCACCGGCTCCTCTTCCTGTTGCTTGAGGAAGAGCTTGCGGCGCTCGTACTCCTCCCTAGGGATCAGCTTCTTGTTGAAGAGGATCCTCGACTTTCGGAGGGCTGCATTGTAATCTTTGGATAGACAAAACAAAAGATGGGTAGTGAGTGGCGGGTGGATCATGTTCTAAAGGAGGTTGAAGACGGTTTTGAAAACGCGTGTTCAGCTTAAAAAAACCTAATTTGACCCATAGGTGGAGGTCGTAGGAAATGGGGTAGAAGCGCCTGCACACGCAACTGACCCGGGCAAGGCCCGCAGTGTCCAAGTAGCCAAAGATATGCAGCAACACTTCCTCTGGGAATTCTTCCATCCTCGTCTTGTAGTTCGCCCAACAATCAACAGAATACAAACAAACCAGCACTTGTCTTCTTCAAAAAAAAGGTAGTTCTGGTTTTGCCTTCTTCAGGGTGACCGCTTGGCTGCGTTTCTGTGAAGGCTCTTCTTTTTTCCTTCTTTTCTTCCTTCGTTCTCTCTTTTTCAAATTTATCGACTGATGATTAAATAGTTTCCCTTAAAATGGAAAAATTCACCAAAAAATTAGAAATAAGTTATTTTCTATTCTCTATTATTCAAACTTTTCAACAGCTACCTAATTTTTATCCAAAAATAGAGAAAAATTCACAATAATTAGCAAAGATCGTGTTTTTTTTTTCTCTCTCCTGTGTTCTTCTTTTTTTACTTTCCGCCAAGCTCACGTGCTTTCAAGGCAGCGGCCTCCACGGCGTTCATGACGGTGGCCCGCAGGCCGCCCCGCTCCAAGGCGTGTATGCCGGCGATGGTGGTGCCCCCAGGGCTGGTCACCTTGTCCTTCAGCTGTCCGGGGTGCTCTCCCGTCTCCAACACCATCTGAGCAGCGCCCAGCACCGTCTGGGCGGCCAGCTGGGTGGCCACCTCGCGAGGCACGCCCATTCTCACCCCGCCGTCGCTCATCGCTTCGATGAATTGGTAGACATAGGCTGGCCCGCTGCCCGACAGACCCGTTACTTTGTTTGGTGTGTTTGTTTTTGTGAGTTGCGGTAAGAAGGAAAGCAAGGAGGGAGTGAAGAGCCAGAAGAGCAAAGTTTAAAGAAATAGATGGAGAGAAACAAGTAGAGAGAGAGAGAGAGAGAGTGAGTGAGAACATAGAAGAACGAGAAGAGTGTGTTGGCACAACAACAACAAAAAAAACATACCTCCATCGAGAAGCTTTTCAGGGACCTCAAAAGCGAGACCAACGCCGGACAGCAACCGCCGCACGGTCTCGGCGTCCTCTTTGGTGGCCTTGCCGCCGAGGGAGAAGGCAGAGGCGCCCTTGCCCACCAGAGCGGGGGTGTTGGGCATCACCCGAACCACCCGGAGGTGCTCCCCCAGGCCTTGCAACAAGGCGGCCAGGTCGAAGCCAGCCGCGATGGAAATGACGAGAGAGTTGGTGGTGAGGTGAGGCCGCAGCTCCTTGAACACAACGTGCAGCACCTGGGGTTTGACGGCGAGGATGATGATGTCCGCGTTCTTCACGGCCTCCAGGTTGGAGGGGGTGGCGTTGGCCTTGGTGGCCTCCACGAACTTCTTGCGAGAGAACTCGTGGAGGTCGCTGGCGATGATGTTCTGCGGGGTGGTGAAGGAGGAGGCGATGAGGCCGCAGGCCAGGGCGGTGGCCATCTGTCCGCCGCCGATGAAGGCCACCCTGGGCTGGCTGGAAGAGGCGGTGGGACGGGGTTCCAGGGCACAGCCGCGAGTGTAGGCGTCATGGCCAGACAGAACGTGGCTCGAAAGGATGGACAGTCGTCTGCAAGCTTTGAGACCACCACCGAGGAACAAAAAAAAAACAAACAAAGAGCGGTTAGAGCAGATCCCCTTACGCTTCAATACAAAAAAAAAAAAAATAGCGGAAAAAGAGAATAAAGCTCATGCAAACCGTTGTTGGAAGCGTTCATCATGATGTGTGTGTGTGTGTTTGTGTTTGGTAAACAGCAGCAGTGTAACGAGCGGAGAAGGAGCTAGGAGAGCAGACAAGGAAGGTTTGGGACGAAAGAAAAACAAAGCAGAAGAAGAAGACGAAGACGTGTTTTTTTCGTTTCTTTCTTTTCTTTTTTATTCCTCACGCGTGGAATGAACCCTCGAGCACCGAAATTTCAAGCCACCAACCCTCGAACATCTGCTCAATATTCACGTCGACACGAAGAAAGATTTCGATCGTGATCTTCCTGGAAAAATTGCGTGTATGACGTGTGTTCATCATCCTGTAGAATTGTGCTGACGTGAGCCCATGATGGCGGGGACCAATGGCCGAACGGCAATAAGTTTATCCCAATTTGCCGTTCAAAAAAAGAGAAGAAGGAAAAAAAAGAAAACCACAAAAACAAATACAAAAAAGAAAAGAAAAGCAAAAGCAACCCAAGGTTTGGTCCAAACCGTATAGCCCTCTTTTTCTTTGCGTAACTAGTTAGCGGGTGGTTAGGTTGCACGAAAAGTTACCCTTTGCAGTGGACGCAAGAAAGAAAAAGAAATAAGTGGAGATGAGCGGCGAGGAAACAAACTCGCAGCTGGCCAGCGAGGCCATACCTAAGGCGGCCGCGACCACTCCCAGCGGCCTCCGTTTGGGCGGTCGGCAGCTCTCTAAACTTACGCAAGGTGCTTTTCTTCTTTCTTCCCTTTTTCGCATTTCTTGTCATTCGTTTTCTCGCTGTTGGCTTTGCTCACTGCTCAAACTCTTTGCTCTGTCAAAGCAGAGTCTCAGGTCCAAAAAATATTTCAGTTGGCGGAGCAGCAAGGCCTGCCCCTCTCCCTGGAGGTCATTTTTCAGGCTGAGACGGAAGATGTGCTCTGGGAAGCTAAAACCGGTAACCCCAAGCTGTTGGCCTTGTAAGCTCTTCTCTCTCCGCTTTCTCTCTTTCTCTTTCTCTTGTGCTCTTTCCTTCTCGTTGTCTTTCCTCGCGTTCTTCGTCTCGCTGCCTCACTGCCTCACTGCCTCGCCTACTTCTCTCTTCTCTGCTTTTCACTCTCTCTGTCTCCCCTTTCTGCTGTTGTGCGTCTCTCTTCTCTTCGCCTGACCCCTTTTTCGAAGCTTGAATCGTGAAGACACCATGAAGGCTCTTCTTCGATATGCCACCAACAACGGAAAAACGTTCAATGAGGCAGCAATGCGCCAGCAAGCCACAACGCCCGAGCAACTCGAAAACGTTGAGCAATTAAGCAAGTACGTTTCACTTCCGTTTGTTTTGATACATTACTTTATTGTTCTATTTTTTCAAAAGTTCCTTTTGTAACACAAGACGCCTTCTGTTTTTTTGTTAACAAAAAAAAGATACATCAACTTGAGCTGTGAATTGTTGGCTCTGGAAGGCACCCAAGGAAAGATCTTCTCTGAGGACAATTTTGAGCGTATAATGGACGCCCTGTTTGAGTTTGCTGATGATGACGATGATGAAGACAGCGATGACAGCGATGACGAATCAGAGTTCCTTCTCACCGCTCAATTTTCTGCCATCGCTCAGGTTTATCTGTTGCAAAGTGCAGAAAGGGTATCATTCTTCATTGTTTCTGTTAATTTGTTTTCTCTCTCTCTCTCTCTCTCTCTCTCTCTCTCTTTCTCATTCTCTCATTCTCTCATTCTCTCATTCTCTCTCTCTTTAACTTACATTCTTTTCACTTGTAACAACCAGTCGATAAATTATTTGGTGGAAGAGTTGAACTCAAAGAATTTTGTTCGTACCGTCAAGAAGAATTTGCATCAACCAGCGTTGGCTGACTTGCTGCTCTCCGTAGTATGGCTTCTCTCTCCAGTACCTTCCAAGAAAACTGCCAAGAACACTGTTCCTTCTGAGTCTCTAGTTGCGGCTTGCAAGCAGTTCAACGAATGGCTGAATGAAGGTGGTTTTACCGAAGCCCTTATCGAATATCTCATCGACCCAGAGTCCTCTCCAGAAGTACGTTTGGAAACGCTGTGCTTCTTTCTTCTTTCGTTTATTGATTGACGTTATCTTGTTTTTGGGTGATATCAGGGATCAATCAATGCGTCGCAAACGTTGCAAGAACTCATCACGTTGGCCACCAGAGATCTACAACGAGGACTGGATTTACCTGCCGTTTTCACTCGATTGACAGACGATTCCACCCTCGAAAAACTTGTTCCATCAATTTTAGCTCTTACTGTACATTCCTCTTCCATACCTCCTTTTCTCCACGACGTTTCTAAGCGTATTAACTCAAAAAAAAAAAAAAAGGATGAAGCGACCTTCTCTATCGGTATTCTCGTCATACTCGAACTGCTCAAATACGAAGCCATCGCATTGAAACACGAAGAAAAGAAGGGCCAAAAGATCAACGCCTACACTCCCCTTATCCGCCTCATCGAGTCAAATCTCAACTTACTTGTAAACAGATTAAGCTCATCATCATCGCCATCGTCTTCTGGCACAGCCTCCCTCACCACATCTTTTTCAGACCTGGTTCCACGTTCAGCTTCTCTGTCAAAAGACGACATGCGACAAAAACTTCTAAGAGCTCGTGAGCTTTTAGGAGGTGATGCTGCATCACCAAACGAAGAAGGAGAACAACAAGGAGAACAGGAAAAAGAGCAAGCAAATGAGAAAGTGAAAAAAGAAACGCCGAAAAAGGGAAAGAAGAAAGTAAGAAAAGAGAAGAAAGAGAGGAAGGATAAGAAGGAGAAAAAAGGCGCTGCTGCAAAAGACAAAAAAGAAAAGAAAGCCAAAGAAAAGAAGGAGAAGAAGACAAAGGGGAAGAAAGCAGAACAACTTCCGCAGAGCAAAAGCGCAACTACTGTTCGTGCTTCCACCGTCGCCATTATAGACCAATCTGATTCTCCAAAAAAGAAAATGACAACAACTGCTACAAACAAAACATCTACATTGACAACGAAGAAAACAAGTGAAAAACCTTTTGGTTTGACAAGAATTCGTGTGCTTGGCTTCTGCGGTAGATTGATTGCCCACTGTGTGGCAAATCCGTCTTGTCATGGAGTATTGGAAGAGTTTGATCGTCTCCATTTCTGGGATATCATCATTGTACCTCTCTCTCTCTCTCTCTCTCTCTCTCTCTTCCAATCCATTACATCTATCATCATGTCCTTGCTTTTTTCTTGCTTTTGTATTTGTTCTAACGTCATTTTCTTCTTTTTCTCACGCTCTCCATTACAGAACCTGTTCTTTTCATTTACTTGGAATAACTTTGCGCACAATGTTATTGAAAAAGTACTTACTATCATAATAACCGCTCCACCGACAGCAAATCAACAAGAGCTGAAGAAAAATGTAATATATTTCCCTCTCCCTTCCTCTCCCAATTATCAATAAGTAACTAACGTTGTGCACGACGGATTGCAGATATTACTAAATTACAGTCTTTTGAATAAGATTGTTGAAGCTGACAGTGGCAACCAAAGGGATTGGTACTAAGTTTCTCTCCTGTTATTCTTTCCCTTTCCCTTCTTTCAATAGATAAGCTTACATATTTTACCCCGTTCCCACTTTAGCAAAGTATCGCCAGCAAATAGGCGTGGTTACATGGGAGCATTGACCGAGCTATCCATCAACATCTTAAAAGCTGCTGAAAATGACCCTTACTTTAACACCATTTTGCAAGGTTTTTAACCTTATTTTTCTTTTGTACCTCCTCACGTTCGCCTTTGTGCTTATGCTCTCCTCTTTGCCACAATTTAGAGCATGAAGGCTGGACAAAATACGCCCAAACGTCTTTAGCAGAAGCCCGACGACTACAAGAAGGCCCTGACAGTCTCTTCGTACGACCAGGAAAACGTCCCACCATTAACACAAACAGCAGCACTGCTGCAGCTGCAGCAGGAAGAGGACGAGGCAGAGGAAGGGGCACCATTGACTCAAAGGAGGCTGCTGCTTCCATAGTGGCGCCAACACCGGGTAGCACTGGCAGAGGCCGAGGAGCTCCTCCTCCGATACCTGTACCTGGAGGAGAAGCTGGAGGACCAGGAGGCAGAGGAAGAGGAAGAGGAGGAGCAGAACTAAGTGATGATGGAGCACCTTCTCTAGGGAGAGGAAGAGGAAGAGGTCGAGGAACCGCTTCTTCTCCTTCTCCACCTCCTTCAATTCCCGCCGCTGGTAGTGGCAGCGGCTGGACCAATCCAAACTTGGATGAGAGCAGAGGCCGAGGTAGAGGAAGGGGCATATTTATCGGCGCACAAACAAAAAGCCCATCCGAGTCAGTGGACGAGGAGCTACCTCCATTGGTTGCTCCACCTCTTCAGGCCCCTACGGAGGAGGAAGAAGTGAACATCGCTGAGAACGACATTAAAGAGCAGAATGAAGACGAAAGAGTTGAGAATGTACCGACAGTGGAAGAACAAAACTTGGAGGCAACAGACCAGAAAGAAGAAGCAACAGAAATTGAGGCTCCAGTGGATGACCACGCCGAAGAAGAAAAAGAAGTAGAACATATGGTTGAACTGGACAACGAAGAAGACAAAAAGGAAGAAAAAGATGTAGCAGCAGCCCAACAAACCGAAGACCAATCGCCAGCCAACGAACAACTCGAGAATGATCATGAAGAAGAGCAAATAGAATCGGCCAAAGCGCAAGCACCACAACAACAACCACAACCACAACAACAACAAGGAGGAGACGCACCAGCTGGACAAGGAGTGTTTAGAGGCCGTGGCAGTCCTTTCAACAGAGGCATGCCTCCTCACAGAGGAGGAGCCGATCGCGGAAGAGGAGGCGATGCAGCACGAGGAGGACCAGCGGGACCTGGGGGCATGTTTCGAGGAAGAGGGGGAGGGCCTGGAGCGCCTGGACCCGGAAGCATGGTCCGAGGAGGTGATCCTGCTGCAAGAGGAGGAAGAGGAGGCCTTCCTCCTAGGGGAGGAGGACCTGGAGGACCTGGAAGCATGGTCCGCGGAGGTGACCCTTCTGCACGAGGAGGAGCTGGTGCAGGTGGTCCGCCCGGAAGAGGTGGATTTCCAGCAGGAAGAGGAGGAGCCGTTGGTGGTGCGGGCGGTCCGCCAGGAAGAGGCAGCGGAATTCCAGCAGGAAGAGGAGGCGCATCAGGCGGTCCTCCGAGCGGTGCTCCTCCAGCAAGACCTCCAAGGGATAATCTGAAACGTACATCGCTGCCACTATCGACAGCCCCACCAGTTGATACCGCATCCGCTTCCCTTTCTTCAGCACCAGCAGGAGGAGGCGCAGCATCGCCCAGAGATAACACAAAACGTGCTTCATTGCCAACAACATCTATACTGGCACAAACAGAAGCGAGCGAAGGCGCTGTGCTGCCCCCTCTTCAAGCGGACGTTGTCCGCCCGCTTGGTTTAAAGACGGTTCCGCAACGCCTAAAGCCGCCTTCCACTCGTGGTGGCTCTTCCTCATAGTTTCTTTGTTTTTTTTTCTTGCTCACAATACTGGGTAATGTCTTTTGTTGTATTCTTTTTCTTCTGTTGTGCACTTTCTATTCTTCGCGAAGAGAGAGAGAGAGAGAGAGAGAGAGAGAGAGAGGAGGGAGGGACGGAGAGTTGAAAAAACGTGGGCACAGAGGGAGAAACAAAAAGAGCAACTTTCCGATGTTGCTCCTTCTCGTCCCCTCCTCCATTTTCCTCTCTTTTACAATGTCAACAACACTACAAAACAAGAACTTATCTTCAAAGCAACATCAACCCCGTTCATGAGAAAGAAAGAGAGCCGTGGTTCAAATCACCCAACCATCGTCTGGGCTCACTGCTGATACGTCGTCCGCTTTCTTCTCTTCTTTGTTGTTTTCGCTGCTGCTCAGGTTTCCTTCTGCAGAACAATCAAGTTAAAAACAAGTATTGGAGAGAGAGAGAGAGAGAGAGAGAGAGAGAGAGAGTTAAAATGAAAGAACGAAGAATAGCAAGGACTGACCCTCACGATCTCGTGACTCTTCCGTGTCTGGCGATTCCGGTTGCTGTTCGTCCTGTTCTTCGCCAGGGCTAGTTTCATGATCTCCCTCCTCTGCTCCATCATCACTGTCAGTTTGTTCCTCCTGTTCATCCGGTTCGTCTTGTTCGCTGCTATCGCCTCGTTTGCTCTGTTGCTGCTGCCACTTTTTAAGGCGAATGAGCGTTATGGTGCTGCTGCGAAGCAGCTTGGTTTGGCTGGCTTGCTTCGTCAAGCTGCGCGCGCTTGCTGATAGATTGAGTCTCTTTTTTTGCAGTTTCTGCATATACCGAACATGTTAAGTTTCTCTGATGTGAGAGAGAGAGAGAGAGAGAGAGAGAGGAGCGATACGTTTGTGTCTTCCATGCCAACAAGCATCAGCATGTTGACCGTGAACTTGATCTGCTCGCGGAGGCTAGCCAACATGTTTTCGGCAGTAGTCTCCTTGGGAGCTTCTAAAATACAGGGAGCAAAGACCATCGCTATGTTGCTGATGTCCATGCGAGTAATGCTTTGCACGTTCGGTTTGAGCAGATGGTGTTGCAGCCATAGTACCAGGTAACGGAGGGTCTGCCTGTTGTAACGCGGTAGGTCTTGAATGATTTTCAGACAAGTGGAGGGCCTGGAGACGCTTTCGATGCAGCGGCGACTGCGACGGAGAGCAAAGACGTTAATGAACAAGAACGAAAGAGAAAGAGAGAGAACGTACTAATATTTTTTGGGGATGAGTGGCACCGTGAGACTGCGAAGCCACTCCTTGACAAGGGATGCGAGGTCATAGGGGTTGGTGCTCTCCGCTGGAAAGCGATGATTGCCTTGGTTTATGTTTTCTTTCAACTTTTGCATGCTTCCAACTGTGCCTGATACCCTTTGGTCCGAAAGGAATAAGCCAGGCGCAGAGAGCAGAGCAGAGAAGAGAAGAACAAGAACAAGAACAATAAGCGAAGAAGAAGAAGAAGAAGAAGAAGAAGAAGAAGAAGAACAAGATCAAGAAGAAGAAGAAGAACAAGAACAAGAAGAAGAACAAGAACAAGAACAAGAACAAGAACAAGAACAAGAACAAGAACAAGAACAAGAACAAGAACAAGAACAAGAACAAGAACAAGAACAAGAACAAGAAGAAGAGAATAGCAAAGAAGCAATACCGAAAAATGCCTTCCATTTGGCATCCACCCAACCGTACAATGGCTTTCGTCAGCCTCACGAGAATGGCAGGAGGGGCCTTATTATTCTTCTGCAGCTTCATGATGTCATCCAGAGACACTCCAAAGACAACGCCTTTGCCTTCCTCCGCTCCAAACTTCCACTTGAGCGGGTTTTGCGGTGCAGGTGCCGATGGAGTGAGAGGGGTTTCTTCTTCCTCCCCAATCTTTCCGCTTCGACGCTTGCTGCCTCCTTTCTTTTCTTTCTTACCTCCTCTCTCTCCATCACCTTCATCACCTTCATCCTCTTCTTCCTCTTCCTCTTCTTCATGCTCCACGGAATCATCTCGAAAAGTGCGAGCACCGCTTTTGAGGTTACCTTCTCCTTCGTCGTCAAACTCTCCGGCTTCGACCTCCGACTCTGCCTCGCTGGTTTGCTCATCCACATCCGAGTCAAGTCCTCCCATCCCGCCAACTCCTCCCAGAGACATGGCGCCCTGCCCCAAGTGAGAGTAGAACTGCACCGAAAAGTTCTTCTTCAGACTTTTGCCAGATGTATAGACGGGCTGATGGAAGAGCGCGTTGTATCGCTGCTTCATGATGGCGGCCTGCTTCTCGCTCTCCGACGTTACGATGGGACTCCGTCGTCTCTGTCTGGCTCTGCTGCTGAGCCCTTCGCCGGTGTCCGTCTCTGCTCCTCCGCCGCTGTTCTCCTCCAGGCTCCGCAGCAGCAGGCTGCCTCCTTTCTTTTTCGCAGGAGACGAGCCGGAGGGAGGAGAGCCGGCACCAGAGCCGCAGGGAGATGGCCTCCTCGTGCTGCTGGACTTTCGGCTTGTGGCGAGACCAGACTTTCTCGGTGGTGTCGTCGCAGAGAGACGCAGCGCTCGTCTTCCTCCTATCTCACTTCCTCCTCCTCCTCCATCCTCTTCTCCTCCTGTTTCACCGATGTTGTCGCAGCTTACTCCTCTCGCTCCATCTAGCCCAGAAGACTCTGACCTGGAGGAGGAGAGAGCACGCGGCGTGACCAACGCCGAGATGCTCCGCTTCGAACGGGCTTGCAGCTTGCGGCTCGACGAGCTCTTCTTCTTTTTCGTCTGGCCCTTCTTCGCGCCCTCCAGTTGGTTGCTGCTCTGGCTGTTGCCGATGACAGCCAGCTCAGCCGTTCGCACCAACAGCTGGCTCTGGTTGCGGTTGTTGGAGGCGGAGCCGCCGCCGCCGAGCGGAAGACCGCCGCCGCTGCCGCCGCCCCCTACCCCTCCTCCTACTCCTCGATCGGGAACGATGCTCAAGGAGAAACGTCGCGGGTTGCCCACCTTCTTCGTCGGCGAGGTGGGCGAAGCGGCAGCCGCCGAGGCAGGAGACAACAAGGAAGAGGAGGACGAGGAGGAGGAGGAAGATGAGGTTTTGCTGTTGGACGTCGATTTGGCTTTGTGAGACTTGGATTTGGAAGGTAGTATCATGCTGCCGCTGCCGCGAGGGCTCAGACGGCCGGAGACGAGGTCATGAAGAGGGAGAGGAGTTATTTGCGGGGCGGTGGTGGCGGCGGAGGTTGTGGATGAGGAAGAGGAAGAGGAAGAGGAAGAGGAAGAGGAAGAGGAAGAGGAGTTCTCTTTTTTCACCTTGTCTCCTAACGTGGAGGACCGTTTCAAAGACGACGAAGGAGCGCTTTCGTTGCTGCTGTTGGAATCATTTGCGGACGGATTAAAATCGGATTTGGGATCGGATTTGCCTGGAGGAAGAAGAGACAAGAAAGAAAGGGTCAGCGATTTTTTATGTTATTTTTTTTGTTTTTGATGAGAGAAAAAACAAAAACACGGAAACTGATAAGCGGAGAGCCAAACTTTTGCTTTTTGTTGTTTTCATCTCAACCTCTCTTCTTTCTTTCGCATCAAAAATTTAAGATATAATGATAATAATAATATATACAAAGATAAAAAAATAAAAACAACGAAAACGAAAACGAGAAGGAGAAGGAGAGAGCAAAAAAAAGCCTTTTAAAAAACAAAACAAAACAAACAAAAAAAAAAAAGGTGGTTCTCTCTTGATCTTGATCCTTTTCTCTATAGTTTTGCAACAAAAAAAAAATGGACAAAAAAGACAAAACGAAAAAAAAAAACATCTCTTTAAAAAAAAAAAGAAGATGAGGAAGGAGAGAAACCAAAAGTACGTTTGAACAAGCTTTTGCCACTGTTCCTCATTCTGTTTTGTGTGTTTTTTTTTTTGTTTGTTTTTTTTTTTTGAAATAAAACGCAAGAGTTTTCTCAGAGGAAGTCGAATCCGAAGTCGAATCTGTATTAGTTAAAAGTTCTGCATCTAGAGGCCCCAAGCGTTGCTTTTATTTTTTTTCTTCTTTCTTCTTCCTCGTCGGACTTTTTGGTCGTTTGGAAACGTTGTTGTTATGGTTGGCTTTTATAGGGGGCTTTTTGTTTATTACTCTCGTTATATGACTTGCTTTTATATGAACTTCTCATTATTAAAAAAATACAAGTGAAGCAACTCTCTCTTTCTCTTTCTCTCCCCCTCTGTTCTTCTCCTCCTTCTTAGCTTCTCTCTGCTTCTCTCTCTCTCTCTCTCTCTCTCTCTCACTCACTCGCTTCTGCCTTCTTCTGATTGTGGTAGTTGCGGTGGCTGTGGTGCTGGTCTCAGCTGATGCTCTTGCCTGAGAGCGGAGACGTCCATGGAAAGGCAAGTGATCAGCGCGTCGCCGGCGCCGCCGTCCGCCGTTCTCAGGTTGGAGGAGGAGAAGGAGGAGGGCAGCAGGTGTTTCACGTTGGGGTTCCTCAGCAAATGCGCCATGGAGGAGCTCTGCGGCAGCACGCTTCTCTCCTTTCGCTCCCCTCCTCTGCTATCCTCCAGGTGAAACTGTTGCAGCTGTTGCAGCGGATGGAGCTGTTGCTGCGGTGGTTGCGGTTGAGGAACAAGAACACTCTTTCTGCGAGCGGCCTCGGAGGCGGCGGGAGGAGGCGAGGCAGAAGAGGAGGTGGATGCAGGAGGAGGAATGTTGAGGCTCTTCCCACGTTCTTTGCGGTCGGAGGAGCGGATCCGTTTGAGGTTGTTGTCGCTATTGATGTCCTTGTTGCTGGTATGGTTGGAGCGACGCGAGTCCTTCTCTGCTTCTTCCGCAGAGTGGTGACGAGGAGAGGAGTGGATGGCCCGGCTGCGCCGTTTCTCCCGGTCCCTGTCTCCTTTCTCCTTTTCCCTGTCCTTGTCCCTTCGATCTTTCCTCTCTTTGGAAGAGGAGGAGTGGTGACGGTGATGAGAGCGTGACGAAGAGGACGAGGAGGATGAAGAGGAAGAAGATGCGGATGAGGAGGTCGAATAGCTTCTCCTCCTGTCTTTGTCGTCGTGCCTTCTGTCTCGCTCCTCGCTCCTTTTCTTCTTATCCGAGGAACGGTCTTCCTTCCTCCTGTCATCCCGTTTATGCCTAGAGGAGGAAGAAGAAGGCGATGAGGTAGCCGCAAGCGAAGTAGTTCTCCCTCTTCGGCGACCAGGAGACAAAGCGCTAGAGTCACCAACAACGGCTCCATCTTCTCCAACCTGAAGACGTAACTTTTCGCCCTTTTTAGAGGTGGAAGAAGGAGAAGAAGCACTCTTGCTATCGTCGAAGTGGTTTGGGTTGAGGTCTTCGTTGAGTTGCTTCAAAGAGCCGTCCGTCTCTTTTCCACCCTCCTGGCCTTCCTGTTCTTGTTTGCCGGGTTCCTCTAAGGAGGTAACCTGTGCCTGTTCAAACCTGGCTTCTTCATCCGATTCAGAACCCGAGTGTGACTCGGAAGAAGCAGAAGACGAGTTGAAGTTATCTTCTCCTTGTTCCCCGACCTCGTCTTGCTTCCCCGCTTCGTAGCGGTATGCTCCTTCTTGCAGATTGGGTGGAGCGTATTCATTCTCCTCTGGCTCTGCCTCCTGACCTTCTGCGTCCTCCTCTGGCGGATGGGTACTGACCGTTTCCTGGTGTTCATAATTGTTGTGTTTGAGATATTCGCCTTGGACTTCTTCGTCTCCTTCACCTTCACCTTCACCTTCACCTCCATAAGCTCCGCAATACTCCTGAGATACAGTCTCTCCTTCCTCTCCATTTGGTGGCTCAGCCCAAGCGTCTTCAATCGGGTGCTCGTGGTGGAGGTTACCGAACTCACCCTCCTCCTGACCGTCCGCGCAGGATGTTGTGTCCTCCACGTGAATCGAGGGAACGTTTTGGGGCTTTCGGAGGGTGACCATGCTTTTCAGCATTTCCTTTTCCATAGGGGTATCGCTTCGAAGGATCTTTTTTGCCAGCTCCAGCCGTCGTAACTGAGCAGGCGTAAGTTTCCTGCACGTTTCCGGCGACGAAGGGGTCTTCGACCCTTCCGTCTCCTCCTTCCCTGGACCTGAGTCTGGTGCAACGGTCTTCTCCTCTTCCATGTCCCAGGTGGTCCACAACGACAGATAATATTTGTTTGAGCTGTTAGTTTTTGTTTTGTTTTTTATTTTATTGTTTGTCGAAGAGACACCTGTTTTTTACCATTTTTGAAAATTTTTCCTGTTTTGAGGAATACACGTCACCTTTTCATATCACGTCGTCCCGGATTTTCAGTGTCGACGAAAGAATTTGATGTCGACGTGCCTACTTTGTTTGTGAGAAGAGATCGCGAGAAAAGTTTGTCTTGCGCGTTCCCTATGGACCAGCGTGAGGGAGGAGGAGACAAAGTCCAGTATTCGGGAGGCTCCATAATTTTCCTTATCGAAAAGAGAGAAGAAAGCGGGAAGCAGAAAGAAAAACAAGAAAGAAAGGAGAAGTTTTCTTTTTTTTCTCACTTTGGGCCGTGTTGTTGGTGTTTTTTTTTTCTTTGCTTTTTCTCCTTTTTTCTTTCTGTGATTCAAGTAGTATAAGAAGTGGAAGAGGAAACCAGCAAGGAAAAAAAAAAAACATATTTTTTCAAACAACCATCAGATGAATTCGAATTCGCAACACGCCAAAAACAAACAGCAATCCACGCCACGAGTTTACGCTCGTCAGTTCTTGCTTCAATTTCGTTCGGTATGTGTTTTTTTTGTCTCACTAGAACTCTTTGTTCTTCTTTCATTCCTTTCTTGTCTTTTCTTCTCTTCTCTCTCTCTCTCTCTCTCTCTCTCGTTCACTATTTTCTCTTCTCTCGTTCTCTCTCTCTCAATGTTGTTGACTCTTTTGCAATGAAAGGTTTGCACCGACACGCCGAACGATCTTTATACCAAAGCTCTTTCTTGCCTCAAGCTTCCTTCGTCGTCTTCGGTTGCTTCAACTTCTCGTTCTTCTTCAGCAACTGGGCATTCTTCTTCTTCATTGAGCAAAGAGATGACGAACACGAGTGAGCACCTCAACGACAACAGTAGCAAACAAGCGGCTGTTTGGCGGCCGCAAGTGGTTGCCAAAGCCGCTGGACGCGCCCCACCCGTTCAAAGAAACACCGAAGAGGAACGACTTCGAGCCATACAAGGGTAACCCTCTCTCTTTTTTGCTCCTCTTGCTTTCTCGCCTCTGCTCTCTGCTCTCTGCTCTCTGCTCTCTGCTCTCTGCTCTCTGCTCTCTGCTCTCTGCTCTCTGCTCTCTGCTCTCTGCTCTTTTCGTCTCGTTCACTCCTTTTACTAACATACATCCAAAATTACATCAGAGCTTTAAACAAGTTAACGAACGTAACATACGACAGACTGAGCGAAGACCTTTGCGAAATGGTGGACAGTCTGTTCTTGTTGAAGGGAACAGTCAACCTGCTCTTCGACAAGGCTCTCATCGAGCCAGCTTACTGTCCTCTCTATGCAAAGCTTTGCGGCAAGTTGGGACGACGCTGCCCAGAGTATTATCCTGGTGGCACCGCTTCTACTTTAGTATGTTGTTTTCTTTCCTTCTTTCCTTCTTTCTTCTTTTCATTTTCTCCTTTCTGTTCACCTTTTATTCCATTCTTGTTCTTGTTCTTGTTCTTCTTATTCTTCTCCTTAATTCTTTCTAACAATCAACAAACAAACACACACACAACAATAGTCCTTTCGGCGGATATTACTGAAAAAATGCCAAAAAGAGTTTGAAAAAGGATTCTTGCGACAGCCAGTGCCCTCTCTAATAGATCTCTGCGCCACTTTTATCGTCACCCGAAAATCCAACCTTGACTTTTTCCAACGTCAACATTGTCAACAATTTCATCTTCCCATCGAAGTGGAAGCACATCTCCAAAAGAAAGCGAAAGAGCAAGAAAACAAGGAGCTCTCTCGATTGAAGAGAAAGAAGAGAATGTATGGAAATCTAGTGTTCATAGGAGAGTTGTTCAACGCGCGACTTATCTCCCCAAAGATCATCATTTTCATGGCTGATACTCTCCTCTCCAAAATTCCTGCTTTAGACTTTTGCGACGAACAACATCAACCAAACGAAGAAGAAGAAAGCGAAGAAGAAATTGAAGAAGAAGACAACGGAGACAATGGAGAAGAAGAAGATAAAATGGAAGATTTGAAGAAGCCAACGAAAGAGAAGAAGGCACAAAAGAAGAAGAGAAAAGTGGGAGACGCATCATGGAACTTGAAAGAGGATGATAACTTGCAATGGACCAAGTTGGAGGGGTTTTGCAAGCTGATGTGGACAGTTGGTAAGCAATTGGAGGGCAGCAACGAAGCCGCTTTGGAGCATTACTTTCACCAGGCGGATGTTCTGTCGAAAGATAAGAGGCTTGCCTCTCGTCTTCGTTTTATGTTTCAGGACTTGCTTCAGCTTCGCAACGATGGGTGGAGGTGTAGATAACTGTATTATTTATTTTCTTTATTTATTTATTTATTTATTCCAAGCGAGCCACTTTTCTTTTACGTTTCTGCGTCGAATTGAGCTTGCAGCCTTCTGGCAAGTTCTGCATCCTCGTCTTCCATCTTTCTCCGTCTGACCTCACTTGCCGATGTTTTCTTTGTCAGTTTTTTCGCTGTTGTTTGCTTTCCTTTTCTCTGCTCTTCTTTCGCATTGTTTTCTTCTCTCTCTTCATCATCTTGTCCCACTGGATAAAAGCTGGCCCCAGTTTTGGCTCTGTGAAGAATGTCGCTTGCGCTAGTTTCGATGATGAAGAGCACCCCCTCGCTGTTCCATCCAAAACTGCTCTCGCCATATTCTAAGCGCATCTCCACCTTGGGATCGCCCTTTTATTCACATGTAGCTTTGTGAATTAGAAAGAAAACAAAAGAGAAGAAAGTAAAACAATAAGCATACCAAGTTTTTGAACTCTTTAAGCTTTTTGATAAGCGTTGCTTTGCTGATGTGAATCCTTCCTTCCGTTCCAAAAGCTACTTCCAAGTCAAAACCTATATTAAAATGCCGTCAGAGGAGAAAAAAGAGAAGAGAGAAACAGGAGGAATGGAAGACAGAGAGAGAAACGTACGGGTTGTGTTCTTGGGGAAGGATTTGGGAGTCATATAGGACGAGATGTTGAGGGGATAGAGCATAAGACGGAAGGTCCTCACGAGGCTGGGTCCAATGGCCTTCTTCAGAGTGTTCCAAAACTGTTTCTCTCCAAAGTACAATCGTATCTCTTTGATTTCCAAGTCTTCAAAGAAATAAAATAGTATTAGCTTAAAAGAAGAAGCGAAGAAGAAGAACAACAAGGACAAGAAGAAGCAGAAGATTACCAGCAGGTTTCGTGCCTTTAACGCGAACAACTATGCCATGTTCCTCAACAGCTCCAAGTATCATCGTCATAGACTCGATCCTAACAACAGGTTTTCTGGAAGTGAACTTGCTCTTGTCTCCCCAATTCCTATCCACAATCTTATATCCGGTTCTAAGCAGCTGAACAGAAAGTAGGAAAGCAGGAATCCACAGGGCGTAACTGGAGAAGAACAAGGGGATCAGAAGGGGCCAAAACATCCAACAAGGTACTACTGCCGTTAATAAGAGGTTTCCAACAGTGCCGCTCTTATAGCACCATCGCGTGAGTGTAGAAAGACAACGGTTGTTCATTCCTAAAACTCGTTTTAAGCTCTGTTGTTTTGTTTTAAAGGTTTTTTAATACTGTTAGAGAGGAAAGAAGATAGAAGGAAGAAAGTTGAAGAGGAAGGAAACCTGAAGAATAAAATTCAGAGCAGAAAGAAGGCTTTGAAGGAGGAACCGAGAGCAAGCAACAAACTTGCTCCAAATAAAGGTGAACGCTGTACGAAGCATTCGAGTGGTAACAACGAAAGCCATGAATGTCACTCTCTGTGCAGTTTGCAACTGCCTAAAGAGGAACCGACCGATAATGACATAAAGAGCGAAGCAATCTGGAAGGGTTACATAAATCCTTCCTTCCACTATAGAAGAGAAATCCACAGTTAGTTTTTAGGAGGAAAAGAGGAAGAGAAGCTACAAAAAGAAAGAGAGAGTAACATGACGTACAGTTGAGTTGGAGAGTCCATGTGAAATGAAGAGTGACAATTGGCACTAGCAAATGAAAGAACAACACCCAAAACAGATGAGCTTGCATCGTGGGAGAAGAAGCAGTATACGGTGAGAAAGGGAAGAACAAAAGCTGCTTCCAAGTTTCCAAAGCAAACGGAGAAGAGAAGTCTGGCAAGTGTCTCCAAAACAAGTAAGAAGAGTCAAAAGATGGGCTGAGCAGAGCGGCATCGAAGCATGTGAAAGCTATGAAAGGAGAAAGAAGGACTAAGGCAAGGCTGTAGGAAAGGAAGACAGGCAATGACAGTCCGTTGAGCAGGGTGACAATCCGTTTGAGCCACTTTTGGCGAAGAGTTGGCGGAGCAAGCACAGGCACAATTTGCATGGGATTGTTCCAAAGAGGGTAACCCAAACAACCCACAAAACGAAGCAATATAGCTACATCAAATGCAAGACATCGACCAAAAGAAGAAGTTTAGTTATTAACCAGATAAAAGGAAATAAAGCATAAAGCATACCTGGTGTGTTTGCTAGCAGCATGAGATCGTTGATTATCCACGATACAAGGGCAAAAGCGAGAACAACGCCTAACTCATGCATACACCAAAAGTTATCACGCCATTGAACTGAGTTGGAATCCATTAGTTTTGCATTGGAAGGACAATGAAAAAGAGAGAAAATGCCACAGGAGAGAAAGAGACAGAGAGAAAGAGAGGGAGAGAAAACGTACGTTGCGATAAAATTTGATTGTGAGTGAAGCAAGAAGAAAACCAAAAGGCATATGTAGATAGATATTGCGAGCGGAAGCTTATCCACCACAATGCAGGCATTCGAATGAGGTATCCAAGGATCTTCATAGGAAGGATGATGGTGTGCGGTAAGTTTTTGCATGACCTACAGAACTCTTGGTGAATGACGAAGCGATAACCATCTGCATAGTCTTTCTCTGGTCCTCCCGCTGCATTATTTAAACAACACCAACGGATACCAAACGTTAGAAATAACGACAAAAAAAAAAACGAAGAGAAGAGGAAAAAAGTCGCACCAACAACTTGAAGCGAGAACAAAGCTTTTGTCTTCCAATTCGTGTAACAGTGCTGGTAAAGTTCCTTCCATCCTTGTTCCATCATCTTGTTTCTTCGACGCTGTCTCTTTGAAACTGTCCATCTTGAGTCCGTCAAAAGCAATCTCTTCCAAAGAGCTCTATCCTCAGCCAAACGCTGAAACTGACCACAAACAAGAGAAACTTTCTGGGTCAGCTCTACCGCTGAAAAATAGGAAAATATCTCCAACAGTATTTCTTCAGGAATGTCGGCCAAAGAGACCGCTTCGCTTTCCTCTCCTTCGTTTTCAGTGGATGTCTGTTTCTTTCTTCTTCGTAGTCTTCTTTGTTGTTGTTGAATGTTGTTCCAAAGCTTCTTCGATTCCGTTCGGAAGGAGAAGCGTTTCTTGTCTTTGATGTAGATGCGAAGCATTCCGCGAGAGCGCGAAACAAAGGAGTAAACTTGAGTGACGGTAAGGAAGATGAAGAGCATTTGAAGCAGTTGAGCAATATCGACAAAGAGCAAAGCGAATTGAAAGAACGTTACTTCGTGCCATGCAGTTATATCTGACGTTATCAACAAACGAGATGACTTTTCGTTTTCGATATTTGTGTATTTAAGTTAGAAATAAAACACGAAAGAAGATGAAGAGAACAGAGGAAGAAGAAAAACAAAAACAGAAGAAAAAATGATGAAAGGAATCAGTACCTTTAGCTTGAAATAAAGAGTTGGAGCTCTCCAAAGAGTGATTGCTACTGCCATCGCTGATATTATTTAATGATAGAAAAAATGTTAAAGCGTAACAACACACAACACAAAACAGAACAACCAAACAAGCAATGAAATGAAACACGAAACGGAAGGAAGAAGAAAGAAATGTTGGAGGTACCAGCTAGGAACGCAGTCACATCAACCGCCAACATTATAAAATGGTAGTAAATTGCGAGGCGAGCTCGCCCTTCCGACCTCTCTGCTCGCATTTCTCGGATGGCGGATGGAGAGCGCCAAGCACATGGAAGCAGCACCAAAAACATAGGAACGAAGGGCAAATCATACAGCCACTCTTTGAAAATAAGCGCTATCGACTTTCGAACCTTTAGTGGTTGTTGTTGCTGTTGCTGTTGCGGGACCTGGCGTTGAAGTTGATATTTTTGATAAAGTTTTCTAAGGGTTGGAATGCGCCACAATGTAATGCTCATGATAACAACTGGAAAGAAGAAAAGAAAAATAAGGTCGTGAAAGAATGAGAGAGAGAGAGAGAGAGAGAGAGAGGAAACTAAACCCATGATAAAGCAACACACATCCTGAACTGCTAACACAAAGTTGCGACGTATCATTGCTCTTACTGCCGCGTCAGAAGTACACTGAAAAAGCACAAGCATAAGCCAACAAGAAGTAAATGAAGAAGGTGAAGAAGAAGGACAAAAAGAAGCAAATAAAGGTACCTTTTTGAATTGAGAGTACATGATTGGAATACGCCAAAATCCAAGAGTGCAAACGTAACAGAACAGTGGAACATAAGGAAGATCAGGAACACTCTCCTTCAATTGATGGAAGAGCACAGAGTGAGCTTCCAATTTCTCCTGACCTGCTCTTCTTCTCCAAAGTTGTCGCAACAGAACAGGGATTCGCCATGGGCCAATTACGCAAAGGACAACCACTAACAAGCAAAAACATAAACAGAGGAAAATAAAAATGAATACTAAACAGAAGAAGAAGAAGAAGAAGAAGAAGAAGAAAAAGAAGAAAAATAAGAAGGAGAAAAGAACAAGAGGGAGAAGGAGGAAACAAACCTAAGAGAAGAGCAGCAATATCCTTCAAGATAAGGGTTGAGGTGGCCCAAAGTAAGGCTCGTTTAGCAGAATCAGAGTCGCTCACCAGTCGCCATTTCGTATAGAGACCTCTCCAACGCCATACCGCCACAAGAGAGAGCAAGAAGAGAGGCAGATAGGGTATATCTTGAATTGTCTCAGCCAATTGATGCCGCACCAACTTTCTTCTTTGTTCTGCACATGAGATGTTTGCCTTCTGTTTTACGCGATGATAACGGTGAAAACGAGGCAAAGAGAAGGTGAAAGAGTAGCTGCTACAATAGAGTGATAACAAACCTGAACAATGAACCTACGAACGAGGAAAGGCAAACGCCAGAGCAAAAGAACGGCCAAGAGCACATAACACCAATCCACCACCAACTCTAGAAACTCTTTGGCGATGACTTCATGCAATGCTAACGAAAGTATTGCTTCCAATCTGCTTTCTTTATCCATCTTCTTCTCCTTTATCTTGTCGTCTTCATCTTTATCATCCACTTCGTCTATTGTTGCTTCTGCTTCTCTACGTTGCTTAGTTTGTCGCGATTTTTCTTTACGAAAGGTTCTGACGAGAAGAGCACAAGTGGAAGGTCCTCTCCATGAACACAATAGCAAAACGAAGCACACGAAAGCAGGCACATCCAAGAATAACAACGCGAATTGCTTGATCAACGCTCTTCTTCGTCTCCAATAACCTTTTGGTGTCATATAGGATCATACTTAGGAGAATGAACAAGAAGAACAAGAAGAAGAAGAACAAGAACAAGAACAAGAAGGACAAACCATCCATAACGCGCAGCAGTCGATGGAGGAACAATCCTCTCCAAGGACACAAGGTTACTCCCACCGCGAAAACGAGAAGAGGTAGATCCAACAGAAGGAGAATGAATTGCCAAAAGATGGCTCTGTGAATGGCTGAACCTTCGTAAAAAGATGTTATAGCGCTGTTTTCTGGTTCTTCTTTCTGCTGTGAGCCCCTATTGGACTTCTTTCTCGCTTGTTTTAATGTTGTTTGTTGCTTTTCCAACTTTTTCTTGTCGGTTTCATTAGAAGAGGAAGACGAAGAAGAAGTGGTTTTGATTTGATGAATGCTGCGAAGTAACTTGAGCGCTTTCCAAAGTGTCAGAAAGACGACAAAGCCCAGAATAAAAGCTGGAATGTCCAATAGGGCCAAACGAGCTTGCACGGTGGCCACCTTTCGCTTGTCTCGATTACTTTTGCATTGAGAGAATTGAGAATAGAGGGTTGGTATCCTCCAGAAGAACAATGCAGCGAAGAGGGTGCAAAGAATGAAGGGAATGTCAATGAGCAAGGCCAGCAAGTGGCGGAAGATGAGGCTATGCTTCTCCCATCCTTGTTTTTCCTGTGAACGAAAAGTTAAGGACCAATAAATATCACAAAATAAAGAAAGAGAGCAGAGAGGAAAGAAGCGATGCCTTGAGTTTACGCAAAAGACTTGGCGCGTGCCAAGCGGTCACAATGACAACGAATGCAGCAATACCAGCCGGTATGTCCAACAAAAGATATCCCGTTTGGCGCAACACTTCTTGTCGTTTTAGGCTCAACGTTTCCGCCTATATTTTTGGACAAGAAAGTGAACACATGTATAATGTATAGAAAGAGATGAAGAGAAAATAAACCTTAGAAAGAGCTGAAAGCACGGACTTTGCACGCCAAACAGTTGCGAGCAAAAGAGTGAGACAAATGAAGTAGGGCACGTCAAGGAGGCTTGTAACGAAATGCTTGAGCACTGCAACGTCCCAACTAAGAAGCTCCAGTTTTTTCTCCTGTAAAATGAGGCGCGCGAAATAGAATGGTTAAGAAGGAAGCGTCCTACAAGAAAGAAAGAAGAAGACAGAAGAAAAAGAAAGACAGCAGAAAAGCAAAGCAGCAAAGAAGCATGTAGAAGAAAGAAGATGAAGAATGGAGTAAAGAAGCAGCAAAAAAAGAGAAGGAAGCAACCTCAGCTTCCTTCTTCAAGTAAGGCCAATGCCAAGTCAGCCTTACGCAACCCAAGCAAGGGGCAGTGATCACGTCCACGACCACGCAAGCGGCACATTCCAACACCACCAATCCCATTGCCTTCTTTTTCGCCATGTGCAACTTTCTTCGTTCGTTCTCCTCCGTTATCGTAGAAAAGAGCTCGCGATAGCGTTGCTCGATCTCTTTGATGCGACGACGCATCGTTGGTAACTTCCAAAACGTTACGGTCACCAGAAGAGCGCAGAGCACAAAAGGCAAATCCACCAAAAGTTTCACAAAGACTTGAATGACGCTCATGTGAAACTTCAGCCCTTTCCAATCGTTCAATCTTTGAAGAGAGGAACGAAGAGAACGAACGCGAAGAACGGTAATAAACGTGAAGAGAAGGCAGAGAAGGATAAAGGGGTCGAGAAGAACGCATAAGAACTGTTCGTAGGTCGTGTGTCTCTTTTGCTTTAAACCTTGTGTCTTGTTCAACTTGTTTCCTAAGATATAGAGTCGATGAGGAAACAAAGTCACGAAAGCGATGCAGAGAAGCGCGAGACTGTCTTCTTTCAACAATCTGCCGATATGATAAAAGATAACACCATAATGTTGAAGCGCTTCTGTCGAAGAAGAAGAAGAAGAAGAAGAAGAAGAAGAAGAAGAAGAAGAAAGAGAAGACAAGTCATCTTGAAGGACCGTCCATCTCCAACGAGTCAACCAAAGAATAGAGTAGCAAGTCCAACTGGGAATGTCGCAAAGCATCAACAAGAAGCTCTCTATCACCACTTTTCGTTTCTTGGAAAGAGTCAGTGCTTCGTCTTCTTCATTTTGTTGCTTATCTTTTCGCGAAGCTGAAGAAAGTAGTCTCCAAAGAAACGGCGCCCGATAGATACTGAGAGTGACTAGCACAATGCAAATAAAGTACGGCAAGTCTTTCATCCAACGCCGGAAGAAAGTGTTCAATATAAGCGTGTTGCGACGATAGGGAGAAAGCGAAGAAGAAGGAGGAGAAAGAGCAGACTTCAAAGTGGGATAATGCCAACGGGTGATGAAGATGAGAGAAAGAGCGATCGAAGCTGGGACGTCCAACAGCAAACAATAGAACGTGGCTAAAACGCATCTCACTTTGCGTTTCAGGATGTCTTCCTCGAGCGAAAGATCCGAATAACGATAAAAAGAAGTGGATGGGGGAGCAGTAAGCGAAGGGGAAGAAGGAGACGGATATCTCTCTTGTATCACGCGATGCTCCGCAATGCATAAAGCTTTCCAAAGAGCAGACAATCGCCAGAACGTTATCGTGGTGATGAATACCATGGATAGAATTGGGAGATGAAGAACGAGTTGGAAGGAACGAGAAAGAATTGAAAAGTGTACTTCGAGTCCGATTTGGTGACGTTTTTGAAGCGCATCTTCAACGTGAGCGTTTCTTTTTCCACAAGTTTTGAGTTGAGTGTAAAGACAAGCAAAGTTCCACCGAAGCAAGAAGAGAAGAACGAAAAGAAGAAGACAAGGAAGGTCAAGCAGGACGCAAAAGAACTGTTCAGAGCAGAGCCAACGACGATTCGCCAGATTCGAAGTTGCGTTTTGTCTCTTCCAGTCTCGAACGAGAGTTGGGAGGCGATAAGCGGAGAGCATAATGACGCATGTGAAGAGGATGAAAGGCAAGTCGATAAGAAGGTTGAAGAAGTAATAGAAGGCAATGCGATGAGGATTTGTTCCTGCGAAAGAAGGAAGAGTCTTTGTTTTGTTGGCCGTTAGGTAAGCAGAGACAAAATAGAATAGAGAGATGTTACCTTTAATTCACGTTTGAATGGGAGGAAATGCCACAACGTGAGAACAATGCTTACAGCACAAATGGAAGCAGGTATATCCAACAACGCACAAAGAAACTGCCCCCAACAAAGCGCTCGTTGCTTCTTTATCATTTCGTCCCTCTGTTCCTCCTTCGACTTTGCTTCTTTCCCCACTTTTGTCTTCTGTTTCTTCTTGTTGTTGTCGGTCGTTTGTCCTTTCTCTGAGATTTGAAGAAACGCTCTCCATAAAAGAATGCCTCTTCCCCATGGCGTTGCCGTTACTATCAACGCCATACATGCAAAAGGAACGTCAACCAACCAACCACAAAACTGATAAAAACAAATCATTCTGCGTTCGTTTGTTTTTGCCTTTTTTGTTGTTGTTCAAGTGTTAGCGCAAAGAGAGAGAGAGAGAGAGAGAGAGAGAGAGAGAGAGGAGACATACATTCCACCAAAGAGGAATGAAGACGGGACATCGCCAAACAGTAATGAGCATTGGTACAGCGCATACGAAGAACGGAAGGTCCAAGAGAGCGTTTAATGCGGATGCTACCACTGCTAGTCGCTGTTGAATCTCATCACCTTCCTTTGAATGGAAATACGAGAACAAGAATAAGAAAATAAGGAAGAAGGCATAAAAAGGAAGAAGCAAGCTGCAAGCAGCACAAAGCAAGAAGCAAGAAGCAAGAAGAAGTAGAAGAAGAACTAACGTAAAGTTTCAACAACCGCTTCATGTCGTTGAAGCGCCAAACAGTAAGCAACACTATTAACAGGAAAGGGAGACAGAGATAGTCCAACAGCGTGTAGAGCAGCTGTCGGTAACAGTAACCGATAAAAGCTGGTTTCTCTCCATTCTTTCTCACCCATGATATTAAGTGTGGAATCCTTGCATGTTTTGAAGCGATAAGATAAGCACAAAGAATGAAAAGCGAAAGGAGCAATAACGAATGCAGAAAGAAAGAAGACCTGATGAGACCAAGAATGACGAGGAGGCATGCAAGGAAGGCACCCATGTCCTTTTGTGCCTCCCATGTGTTCTTCATGTACAACCCTCTATACGTTGCGGTGATCGTTAGGAGACGAACAACGAGAGAAGAGAAGAGAAGAGGAGAGAGAGAGAGAGAGAGAGAGAGAGAGAGAGAGAGAGAGAGCAGAGCGCAGCAAAGCAGAAGCAGAGAACGAAGAGGGAGAGGAAAACGAACAATTGAACGTCACCAAGCCTTCCTCCTTGGTGCAGATGAAGTCCTTTCCACACACATCCCAATAACACTTTGTTGTGGTCAACCAATCAGTCAACAGCAGAAAATAGGAATGATGAGAAGAACAACGATGAGTGAAGACAGATGGGTGAAAGAAGAGAGAAGAGAGAAGAGAGAAGAAGAACAAGAACAAGAACAAGAACAAGAACAAGAACAAGAACAAGAACAAGAACAACAACAACAACAAGAAGAAGAACAAGAACAAGAACAAGAAGAACGAGCAGAACAAGAAGAGGCAGAAGAACAAGAACAAGAGAGAAGAAAGAAGAAAGAAGAAAGAAAGAAAGCATTACCAATGGCCAAAGAAGCACAGGACAAGGCAGCGATGAGAGGTCCCTCCTCATGCACCCACCCCCACAACAAGTAACAAAGGGCGAGGACGTAGCCGACGCAGCACGGCGGGAAGAGGGTGGCCAACAGCCATCGCGGCAGCCACAACAACAGATGAACGCGACGGGAGCGAAGCAGTCCTCTCGAGTTCACTATTTTCTATATTTTTATATTTAAAATAAATAAAAATAAATAAAAATAAATATAAAATATAAAAATAAAAATATAAAAAATATAAAAATATAAAAATAAATATAAAAATATAAAAAAATAAAGAAAAAAAAACGTACAGAGCTGATCAACAAGTAGAGCTGAAGCGGAAGGGCCACCAACAGGCAGTTATAGTAAGCGATCAAGAAGGAGGCCAGGTAGGGCACCTTCAACAACGTCAGGATGAACGGCTGTTGTTGCCGCTGATGGGTCGCCGCCATCTTTGTTTTTTTTTTTTTTCCCTCGCTGGATGCTTGCGTGAGCACTTTGAAAGAAGTGCAGAAGAAAGAAGAAAGAAGAAGAAGAAGAAAGTCGCTTAAGATCGTGTATGTACAGTGGAAAAGATCTTTTTTTTTTTGGAACTATTATATATATTTCTTTAAGTCAACGAACGAAAGAAGAAGAACAAAACCCAAAGAAGAAGTTGAGTCCTGTTCTTCTGTGAAACATGTTTTTTCTTTCTTCTGTTTATTTTTTCAAGCGTAACAGTAACCCGGTTAACCGGTACCTTTGGAGCTTGCCACGTGTGCACCTTTTTTTTTTTCTTTTTATTTATTTATTGTCTTTTTTCTTTTTTTTTTCTTTTTTTTTTTGCTTCTTGTTTTTTTTTTCTTATTTCTTATTTCTTTTTTCTATTTTCTTTTTTTTTCTGTTTTTTCTGTTTTCTTTTTTCTTATTTCTTATTTCTGTTTTCTTTTTTTTCTGTTTTTTCTTTTCTTTTTTCTTTTTTTTTGCTTTTTTTTTTAACTTTTTTTTTGCTTTTTGTTTTTTTCCCGTTTTCTGTTTTCTTTTTTCTTATTTCTTTTTTCTGTTTTCTTTTTTTTTTCTGTTTTTTTCTTTTCTTTTTTCTTTTTTTTTCTTCTTTTAAATTTATTTGTTATTTGTTATGTTTTCTTTTTTTATTTTTTTTCGTTCACCAAGTGGCATCCTCGTAGGCCTCCCACTCCTCATCGCTGTCACACAGCGGGTCGTTTCCATCGTCGCCGTCGTCGCCGTCCTCCTCGCCGTCCTCCTCGCCCATGTACCCGCGGCGCTCTCCCATCGCTTTGCGGAGGGTCTCCGCCAGGGAGGCTATGAGACAGCTGCTGCGCCTCTTTCTAAGTTTTTGTTGCTTTTTTTTTTTGTTTGGTTGTTGTTTGGTAGGTAACAATGGTAAGCTGCTATATCGGAGAGAAAGAGAAACGACGAAAGAGAAAGAGAAAGAGAAAGAGAAAGAGAAAGAGAAAGAGAAAGAGAAAGAGAAAGAGAAAGAGAAACGACGAAAGAGAAAGAGAAACGACGAAAGAGAAAGAGAGGAAAGAAAGAAACGACAAAAAAGAAAGAGATAACAAAGCAAGAAATGAAGAAGGAGAGAGGAAAGAGAAAGACAACCTTGAGCATTGCGTCGAGGTCAATCTTGTTCAGGTCTTTGCCTTCGCGAATCTGTTGCAACAGTGATTTGCCACCGCTTCCATCTCCTTTGGAACCTGCGTTAGAAAAGCACAATAAAAAGAGAGAACAAGAGAACGAGGAAGAGAACCTGGAGCGGCGTCAGTGGTCACCATCACGAACGGCATGGCAGAAGGCGGAGGTGGTGCCGGTGCCATCGGCGGTGGAGGCATAGGAGCAACGTTCACAGAAGCACCGAAGCCTGCACCGAGACCAGAAGGACGACGTTCTGTGTGGGACCGACTCCGCAGGGCCGGAGAGTGCAATCGATCCACGTTGGGGGAGAGGAGAGTGGCACCGGAAGGAGGAAGAGTAGAATTGTGTTGAGGAGAGCCGTCAGAGAGGTTTTGACATTGCCAAATGATGGTTTTGAGACCCAAGACGGAGTCGTTGAGAGCTTGGTTGGTACTGTTTAATAATAATAATAATGAGCAGAAAAGAAGTTAGAAGAAAGAAGAGGGACGCGAAAGAAACAAGAAAAACCTGGTTTGGTCAAGCAATCTGGTGGTAAGTTTCATTGCTTTCTCCAATTCTACATTAATGGCCTGCATTGCTGCTTCTTGTCCTCTCTTTTGTTTATTTTATACAAGAGAGTAAACAATAAGAGTTTTGCTAATAAGTGCATGCATTGACGGAAGAGAAGGGAAATATAATTAACCATTTCTTTGGCGTATTCGATGAGCTCGTATTCAGCTTTTGTCCTTCCGGCCTCAGCAGTAGCGATAGCTTTCTCCAGCGTTGTCATCATGGTGAGCACGCTGTCAATGTGATTTGTGACTTTACGATTGGTCATTCTTCTTGATCCTCTTGTTTCTCTGTAAAAGTGAAGCTCGTTAGAGTAGAAAAAAAAATAGACAAAGAAACACAAACTTTTGCGGACGTGGATTGGTTTCTGGGGCACGACGTTGCTGCTGGCGTAGTTCAGAGGTGGCTTTTAGCTGACCAAGTTGTTGTTGCTTTGCGCGAAGAACTCGACTTCTTGCTTCCTGCAAAATTGTTTAGTATAACAACACAAGTTGAAGAGAGGACGAGGGGAGAGAGAGAGAGAGAGAGAGAGAGAGAGAGAGAGAATAAGTAAAAGGGAAGAGAAGATAAAGCGTACAACTCTGCGTTGCTTCATGTTTTCTAATTCTTCTCTGGTTTTAGCATGTGCTGCTTCACTCTCTGCCAACTTTCTTCTCAGGTCTTCCACTTCTGACGATGAAGACGAATACGAACTGGCAGTGGGCATTGGATTGGCAACAGGTTCAGCAGACGATGAAGAGGGAGAAAAGGTTCGGGGTGGGACCACTGGAGGCGGACCTTTCCTGTCTGTGCCTGTTGTATTATTGGTGCTGTTGCGTGAACTCATCCAAGAGGAATAAGAAGAAGCAGAAGGAGCAGCCGTTCCCAACGAACTGTTGGGAGAAATCGTTGCTGTAGTTGTTGCAGCTGCATTTGAAGCGGTATCTTTGGTTGCAGGAACAGAAGAAGTTGAAGCAGAGGCATTTGGTTGTTGGAAGAAGGAGGTATCATTCACTTTCGGTCGGTCTCTCGTAGCAACAGTGTTGTTGCTGTGAAGACGAGCTGGAAAACTGGAAAATGTATGTGATCTTTGTGGTTGAGGATACGGTCTGCAGCTTGCCGATGTTACAGAAGGAAGAGGAGCAGTGTGACTTGCTGAAGAAGGAGAAGAAGAAGCAGGAGCAGGAAGATTGTTGCTGCTGCTGAGAAGACTTCTGGTGTCTTCTCTCATCTTTCGCATTTCGTTCATTTTGGCGACCCAGTCGGTCATTTTGCTGTCTTTTGCAGTTGTGACTGAAGCGTCGTTGGTAGTCGCTCCTCTCGTTCTTGGCCCGATCCCACTTCCAAAACTTCGATTGGCGCCGCTATATGTGTTCATTTTTCAAACTATTTCCTTGTAGTTGGTGGCTTTCTCTTTTTTGCTCGTTCTCTTGAAGTTGGTCTGCGTCCGTTGAAGGAACCGCTTCTATCTGTTTCCTCCTCTGGAAAGAACCAGTACGAAACGACGGTTATAGTTGCTCTGGTGTCCTTTACGGTCAGATTCTTTGCCTATTATAGGCGATCGATGAGCAAGAAGAGATCTTGTAAGGCGTTACCTGACAAGAACTTTCGCGAGAGAGAGAGAGAGAGAGAGAGAGAGAGAGAGAGAGAGAGAGACGAGACGAGACGAGACGAGACGAGACGAGAAAGGACTTACGTTGGCTCCGTGGAAAGAATGGACGGTCGTCGTCTTCCTTCTCGAGGCGGCGGAATTGGAGGTTCGCTCCGTTGTGCAGATTGCTCTTTCATCGTTGTCGTTGCGTTGTTGTATGCGTCAAAGAACAAGTCAGAAAGAAGAAAAGGAACGGTGGCAGAACGAGAACAGGGTGAAGCTGGTTGTTTGTTGGTAGCTTGATGGCGTATCATCAGGTCGCTCATTGCTGCTGTCATTTGGTCAAATGTTTGTTGCATTCGTTGAAGAAAGCGTTTTTCCGTGATGCGATACTTGAGTGCCGTTACGTAGTTGCCTCCAACAGAAGACTGAGACGAAGCAAGCAACAGGAGATCTTCATCAAGAGAAGTAGGAAAGGCGGCAAGTTGGTCGCAACATAATCCAGCAAGACATGCAAATACATTTCTCTCGATACAAACGTCCGTTGTGTCATCCTTCAGCCAACCAGCTTCCCATCTTTCTTCTTTTGCGTTTTCTGTCTTACAAAAGTCATCAATCATAACAAACAACAAACGAAGCGTTCGGACGAGTTCCATCGGTAGTTCATCAGCCACCAGCTCGTATTCTTCTTTCTTCCAGATTTCTTTTGCTTTCAAGAATCGTCTTATCTTTGCTTTCTTCTCTTCGTTCTCTTTGGAGAAAGAGACAGAAGCAAAAGAAGGGAGTCGTGTGGCAAGAAATGAGCGAGGAGAGAAGCGCAAGCGAGTTCTCTGCAATGCGTTATCCTCAAAAAAGAGGCCATAACCAACTAACAGCTCGTAGTTGCTCTCCAAATTGTACGTGATGAACACTTGTTCACCTATTGTGTAGTTCCGCTTGATGAAGATATTGTATTCTTCGCTTTGATTGTCGTAGAAGAAGGAAGAGATGTTGCTGTTGGTGAGACTGTGATTGAACATATCTCCCATTGGCAACATGGATGGAACTAGAACAATGGAGGATGATGAAGAGGAAGAAGAAGCAGAAGGGCTAGCTCTCGTGGAAGAAGCAGAAGAGTGATGCCAAAAAGCTCTGGAATGGATGTGGGACATTGCCCAGTAGAATTGAGACTCGGTGTTGTCGGTATTGGAGCAGTGAATGAGGTGTTCGCCTGGAAAGAGATCTGGATGTCTCTGTGTTTTTAAGTATCGTTAAAGTATTGTCAGAACGAACAACAAATAGAGAGAGAGAGAGAGAGAGAGAGAGAGACAGAAAGAAAGAGAGTTTTCAAGATAGGAGAATGGAGAAGAAGAACAGAGAGGGCAATAAACTAACCAATAAAATGGGTAATATGAGGTTATGATAATAGTGGTACCACTTCTGTCTGAGCTCACAAACGTACGAGAGCACGGCTGATCCTTGCAACTCGTGCAGCTCCTCTTTACTCCAATAAAATGGCACATTCGGACGAACCGGCAGAACGTCTGTTAGTTTTTTTTTTTTGAGCATAGTTGAGACCTAAAGATACTAAAGAAACAAGGCAAAAGAAAGAAGAGAGAGAGAGAGAGAGAGAGAGAGAGAGAGAGAGAGAGAGAAAGAAAGAAAGAAAGAAACGACAAGAAAGAGAGAGAGAGAGAGAAGAGACAAAGAAAGAAAGAAAGAAACGACAAGAAAGAGAGAGAGAGAGAGAGAGAGAGAAACGACAGAGAGAGAGAGAGAGAAACGACAAGAAAGAAAGACACGACAAGAAAGCAAACCTAAATACGGTCTCCAAAAGGAGGTTTGCGGATGTTGGAGTTGGTAGAGAATAAAGAGAGCCAAGCAGAGGCGAGGATCCACAGCATCCAGGGCATCGCCTTCCTTCTGGACGACGGGTCCAAGCAGAGGCGAGCGTAACGCCGACTCTTTGTTGAGAAGAAACCGTTTCGGAACTCGCATCACTAGCTCTCCACTCTAAGGAAGAAGAAGGAAGAAGACGAGGAGGAGGAAGAAGAAGAAAAAGAGGAGAAGAAGAGGAACAAGGAAGAAGCAGAAATGGTAGTTCAGCGCGAAGAAGAAGAAGGAGAGAAACAAAAAGGTGAGAGAGAGGGATACCTTTAGATCACGAACAGCACGAAGGCCGTTGCCTCCTTCATTCTCTGGAAAGCGGTGCAACTCCACCAAGGGAAAAGCTGGGAAGCCTTCCTCATGTAACCATCGCAAGAAAGCTTCTTCTTTCTTCATCGTCGAAGGCCTTAACTGTTTTTCATGACGTCGCGAAGGACGATGGGTGTCGACATTATCTCTTTAAAAAGAAAAATGAAGCGTCGCTTCGTCGACTTGTAACGCTTGTGGCTAAGGCACAAAAGGCAACAGCAAACAGAAAACCCCTCCTCAACATTCAAAGAAATGCGCACATCCTCTACCGACATGGAAAACAACGATCAAATAGGCGAACAACGAGAGCCTCTCGATGGAGAACGCCAGCAGCGCCAGAAGTAACAAAGGTAGAAAGAAAAAAAACAAAAATACCATAAGCAGAAGCAAGACAAAATACGTGCTTTATTTGATGCGTTAAACTGGAGATGTGTTTCGTTTAGGAGGGGTGATGATGGGGTGAGGCGCAGCGATGCCTAACAGCTGGCACAACTCCTTCCTCTTCTCGTGGACGACGGAAAGGTCTGAAGTCAGCCAATGCTCTGGTTCCACTAAGAGGTGTAGGATGGCTGTTTTGTTCTCTTCTGTTGTGGTTTCGTCTGTTTTCAGAAGAGCAGCTGCAAGTGTGTCTGCTGTGAAAGAACGCAACTTTGGAAAGGGGTGTGAAAGGAGGAGCATCAGCTGATCTAATGCTTGTGTTCTTGTGGTGTCTCCAAAACTTAAAAGTCCGCACAAACTTTTAGAATGAGGCAAAAAGACAGTAAGCAATCATTCAAGGAAGGGATAGAGAGACATACACTTTGACGCTTTCGAGGAGCTTGATGGCATCTTTACTGCTTTGTCTTACTACGGCTGAAACGAGCTTCAGAACGTTCTTGCTCCATGCGTTTCTATGTTTGTTTGGTTTTTGATGAGAATGCAGAAGAGAGGAGGAAAAGAGACACAAAGAAAGATTACTTTGAGGGTTGTAAAATGGAAAGATGGCCGGAAGCAAGCACAGCAGTCAGTGTCTTCAACATTGGAATGATCAACCGGTCGTCACGTTGAAGAATAGCCTTCCGAAGTACAATTGCCATTTCGTGCGAAACAAGTTTCAATGTCGGTGGCAGATCGCTGTCGTCCACTGGCTCTTGTTTGAGTTCTCCAAGATAATTGCACAATGACTCCTCTGTTGTTTAAGGTTATATTAGGCTAAGAGAGAGAAAGAGAGAAAGAGAGAAAGAGAGAAGAGAGAGAAAGAGAGAGATTATTTTCAATTGGTAGAAAGGTGGCGAACGAAACGTGAACCTGCATCCCTGGCAACCGAGACAGTTCCACCTCCTATCGAGACAGCGAGGGAGCAGATAACCTCATGTCGGTACTCTTCGTAACGTAACAGCTGTACAGCTCTTGGGTATACCACAGAAGAAGCGGCCCAATTTAATGCTGTTGGTCTGAAAGAAGCAGATACAAGAAACAAAGATGAGATAGAAAGCAAAAATGAAATAACATAAAAGCGAACAGTTAAAAAAGCAAGGAAAGCATACAAAATGGGAAAGAGCTTCAACAAGTCTTCACGATGTGGAATAAATGGAATTTCAGGCCGAGTGTGGTACAGCAGTTGTTGAAACGCTTCACCCGCGTTTTGTCGGATGCGATCTCCTTTCTCCACACATTGACCCACTAGTTTGGCCATTAAGTTCTGCATTATGTTGTTAATGATCAGTAGAGAAACTGCGAAGATATGGAGTAATGAAAAGGGCACAGAAAAGTATACCTTGCATAACTCAGCGTTCCACAAATCTTCCGCTACTTTATCTTCAAGCTGCAACTGGCAAACCTTGATGGTCCACTTGACCATCGCATTGACGGCTGCTTTACGGACCCATGAGCCAACATCGCCACGCCCATCAGTTGTGTAGTCCTCCAATGCTTTCAAGAGAGTCGACGCGATGGCGCCAAAGTGTGTACGAATTGCTGTATACATATGTTGATAATGCCCACAAAGAAAGCAAGCGAGAGACAGCATGAAACACGAAATGATAAAGAATAAAACGAGTTAGAATGATTGGGGTTAACGACCGAAAACAAAATGACAAACCTGCAGATGATAGACAGTCAGCAAGATTTCCCAAGGATATTGCAGCGTTTTGTCTCGTCTGAACGTCATCATACGGTGGTCGCTGCGGTTGCTCAGTGTTATTGTCGGTTGCAGAAGAAGAAGCAGAAGCTGAAGAAGCAGCAGCAGCAGAAGAAGAAACAACGCAATTGTCCAGAAGGGCAGAAACAACAGCGTGGCATCGTTTACCATCCTCTGTGTCCAGCAGAGGAGCTGGTAATGCTCCCAATGCCAAGGCATAACCCCTTCTCACAAATGGACTATCTGCTTCATTCAATTGTGCTACAAACTGAAGCACGTGCTATTGGTTTTTTTTTTCCAAAACAAATAATCAGCAACAAACCAACATTTTTTAACAGAGCCACAATACCTTATCTCTCCATTGTTCGCCAGTCCCGTTGACGTGATATGCTTCTTGAAATGCTCTGAAGGCTTTCACGGCAAAGTCTTGAGAGATCTCTTCGTTTGGATGTTTCAAACACTCGTCCAAAACCTCTGCATAAACTTGTCTCTTTGTCTTTTTCTGTTGTCGCTGTTGTCGTAAACTCGCTAAACTGGTTCGAGAAGAGGATGAAGACGAAGCAGTTGCAGCGGGAGTAGAAAGAGAAAGAGAGGCTTTGGCAACGCTCTCAATGAGTAGACAGACAGCCTTACGAATAAGTTCACCACCCCGTCCTGTGAACAAACGAGCGGCAGTCAAGTTTGGTACTATTGCTGCAATATCCTTTTTACATTAAGAGTGAGTGGAAGGACCAAAGAAAATAACAAAAAAGAAAGAAACGTACCGCTTCCAAAGAGGAAAAAGAGGTTGATTGTCGCCAGACAAAATTAGTATCAGTGGATAGAGATAGTGTGATGCTAGCTACAGCCAAAATGCTGCCATGTCTTTCATCGAGATCTCTTGATGAAGTTAGGGGTATCTGTGTTACAAAACACATAATAGATAAGAGCGCAAGCACAATCAATTGTGAGTGAGAGAGAGAGAGAGAGAGAGAGAGAGAGAAGGGATGAGCAACAAACCAAATGAGGAAGCACCGTCTCCACAAAGTATGATGGTTCAAGACGAACCAGCTCCGCCAACGAAGCTGCACTATACTCCCTTATTCTAGCATCCCAATGCGATATGCGGTGTTGATAAAGATGGTCTATAATGGGCCGTCTCCACACGTTGTTATCGTTCTCAGAAGAGCTCTTAAGTTTGGCCAGGTTGAAACTGATCTTCACATAACTATCTCTGATGTTGCCGAGAGAAAAGAAGTTGGCTTTTCGTACTATCGCAATTCCATGCGGAAAGTTTTCTTCCTTCCCTTCATCCGCTGTTATTTGCCCTAATCGTCCTATGTTTTCTTGTAAAGCAGCACTCGCTGCTCTTCTACAGTTGGTCTCGCGGTCAAAGAGAGCATTGAGAAGCAAAGCGGAGGCAAGGTGAGTGTCCTTGAAGACGTGCTCGCGGACAAACTCTGGGTCGTATGCTTTGGCAAAGGCCCAACATACATAACATGCAGCATCCCTTACGTTGGCACCTGTTCTCATTTGTTGTTAAAAATAGTGAAACCATATTGGTTCAATTATTAGGCAGATAACAAGAAGACCATTAAAATAAAAAAACCAAACATACCTAACGTCTTTGCGCTCCGTTTTTCATCATAGCATAGAGCTTTCTTTATCAAAGGAATGCTAGTACGAACGTGTTCAGCCAGCAGCAGCCCACGACGAGCCAGCTCGGCCAAAGCGAGGCACGCTCCATGCCACGCGTTCTCGTTCTCAGAAGGAGAGCAGAGCTCAAACACAGACTGAACAATGTCGTCTCCCATTTCTTTGGGCAGTCGTTCGGTGATTCTTCCTATTCCTTTGGCGGAAGACCAGCGAACAACAGTATCCTATGTTGAATGATTGTTAGTGTATTATTTGATATATTTTGTTTTAGTTATTTGAATGAGCGTGTTTAGTCAGTCTGTGGAACAAGTGTAAATAGAAAAGAATGAAGAGTGAACCTTGTCGCTAAGACCAGAGAGCAACTCGCCCAGTACGTCTTCTATTACTTCGGTGGCATCGGCAGCTGGTTCTTCCGGGCTAACCTCCTCAACAACACCAGAAGTTGAAGCGTCCTGTCCGGCAAGCAACGTTTTTCGATCTGAGGAAGAAACATAAGACAAAGCAAAGCAGAATGAAGCAAACAAAAAAATAAGAATGTGGAGACAGAGAGACAGAGAGGGGGTACTTCTTTGATAACGCCAAGAAGCAACAACAGGTCGTAAAAAGGTCATTCCCAAACGTTGCATCAACTTAATACAAAGCTTGCGCTGCAGAAGGTTTCCTCTTAGTCCATAGGCCTTCAACCCTCCGAGTAACAACATCACCATCTCCCCTTCTTTTAACAACTCTTCTCTTTTGCCTTTCTTGAAAATGCCTGAAAGAGTGGTCAACACTCCCGTCACCAAAAAGATGTTCTGTTGAGAGCTTGTAGAAGAAGATGCCGAAGACGAGAGAAAAACTCTCTGGTGGGACCAGGATAAAAAGTTGCTGAGATGACCCATTCGAACGACATCGGGACGAGTGAGAAGACGAGAGAGCAATGCTGCAGCGGCATCGCGTGTGGTTGCTGCTTCCTCCAAACATTCTTTTCCAGTGGAAAGGAGCTCGTTCACTAATGGAGAAGATGACGATGATGAAGCGGAAGATGAGCCAGAAGGAGAGGATGAACTTTCAGTGCAAGGCATGATGATGGTGGAGAGATCAAAAGGAAGATAAAGAATAACGGAGAGCCAAAGTAAAAGGACGTAACGCATCCGCCATAGTTGTTGCTGTTGTGATGTTTGAGAACTACTTCCAGCAGTCAATTCCTGTTCTTCTCCTTCTTTGAGTTTTTCCGGCGTAGGTGCAGGTTGACTTCCTTTCTCTACTTCAGTGAGGAGCTGCAGATACTGAAACGTTGATAGCAAGTCGGATACAGTGTGTGGAAAGTACTTCACTGTAATTGTCCAAAGAAAGATAAAAAGAAGAACACAAAATTAGCACAAAACAGATGATAGAAGAACGCATAAAGCAGCAAAGAAGGAAGGAGCAAAGGAGCAAAGAAGGATGCATAAAGCATACAGAAAAAAAAGATAAAGAAAGAAAAGAGAAGAACAGCAGAAGGGGGAAGATCAAGAAAAAGGGACAGACTAAGAAGCAGACAAGGAAAAAAACAACAAGAAAAACACTAAGCAAATGGGAAGAAGCACGAACCAACAGTCTTGGCGCCACGCACGGTGGAGAGAGTATGAACCAATCCAAAGACATGGCTGATGAAAGGGGAGACAGCGTACACCATTCTCCGTGGAGCAAGCTCCTGCTCGACCTTTAGCGCTCTGTCTCTTTCCTCGCGAATGATGTTCATGAGAGAGTCGAGAATAGCACTGAGGTGTGGGTCGAGAAGAAACGGTTGTTCTTGATATTTTTCCAACTGTTCTTGGAAGAAGGAGAAGGAGAAGGAGAAGGAGAAGGAGAAGGAGAAGGAGAAGGAGAAGGAGAAGGAGAAGGAGAAGGAGAAGGAGAAGGAGAAGGAGAAGGAGAAGGAGAAGGAGAAGGAGAAGGAGAAGGAGAAGGAGAAGGAGAAGGAGAAGGAGAAGGAGAAGGACAAGGACAGGACAAGGACAAGGACAAGGACAAGGACAAGGACAAGGACAAGGACAAGGACAAGGACAAGGACAAGGACAAGGAGAAGGACAAGGAGAAGGAGAAGGAGAAGGAGAAGGAGAAGGAGAAGGAGAAGGAGAAGGAGAAGGAGAAGGAAAAGGAGAAGGAGAAGCAGAAGGAGAAGCAGAAGGAGAAGCAGAAGGAGAAGGAGAAGCAGAAGGAGAAGGAGAAGGAGAAGGAGAAGGAGAAGCAGAAGGAGAAGCAGAAGAGGAAGAAACATAGTGAGTAGAGAAACAAAAGAAAACAGATCAGCTCTGAATGTAATCGTACGATTTGACTGAAGCGAGAGAACTGGACAAAGACTTCGGTGGAAAGAGCAGCATCCTGCGAGCCCGGTGCCTCTTCTTTGGCGCGTTTGCGCAACGCGCCCAAAAGCTGCTTCACCTCTTGCTCCTCCTCCATGAAAGATCGGAAAGAACGGTTCGGCTGATCGGCCACCTCTTCCGCGTCCACGTCTCCATCCCGAGGTTGTTCTCCTTCTTCTGCCTCTACAAAATAAACACTCGCTCCTCCTGCGCGTCCGAGATGTTCCGCAAGTTGTGTCGGCAGTGCTCTTTCTTCCATATTCTTTGTGTGGCAAAAGAGTAACTTGAATCACGACGACATGAGAATATTTCACGTCGGCACGGAACTAAATTCATTCGGCTCCCATAATCTCTGGGAGAAAGAAATGAGGAATAAAAGGAGGAGTTGGCGGAGACGAAAAATTTAGTACACACACTGCAAATGTATGCAGTTCACTGTCTGCACCCTTGAAAAGGGTGGCCTGAACCGCTGTCTATTCCGCCAGCTGGTTCGGTTCTTTCGAAACAAAAACAAAAGTTTGTGTAAGTGGGGATAGGTCATTGCAAAGCGTTCGTTTCTCACGTTAACGCAAATTCTTCGGGTTATCTGAGTCTTCCTTCCAACTTTTGTGAGAGTTGGGCATACCAGCGAGAAAACAAAGCAAAAAAAAAACAAGGAGAGCGAAGCAAGGATGGCAATTACATAGGTCTTACGGTTTTTCGTCGTTTGTTTGTCAATATTGTGTGGTAAAGAGATACAAGTTTGTTCTGTCGGCAGGCGCACAGGGGTGTGGTGGTTGTGTTTGTTTTGTTCGGTCGTCGATTTTACTTGTTTCTCAGCTTTTCTTGCCCGTAGGTGTCCCCAACTGCCCTTTTACTGCAAAGGGCCAACGAAAATAAAGGAAAAGAGAGCGCGGCCAGAGCAAAGATAGAGAGAGAAAAATGAGACACGAAGAGAGAGAGAAAGGGAAAGAAAAAGGGGGAAGGAAAGAAAGAAACGTACGTAGCCGCATATTCCTCTTGCGCGACTTTCTCGTGCTGCTCCTTCACGGAATCTCTAAGGTTTTCAATGTTATGAAAGTCCTTTGCATCCTGAGGCAGAGTAGCAGCTCCCCAACGTTGCTCAGCCTCCGAAATATTATTCTTTATTTTTTTTGTTTCGGATTAATTTTTTTTTTATCAATTACAAACAACAATAAATAAATAAATAAATAAATAAACAATCTCAGAGAGAGGAAAGAAAGTAAGGAGCGCGTACAGCGGGCTCAGGATCAGTCTCCCAGTCGTCATCGTCAGCGGCAAAGGCGTCCTTGGTCTCCGCCAAACCGTGCTCAGCTACGCGATCATAAACGGACATGGTTTGCTTTGCAGTTTGTTTTTTTTCTCTTTTGTCCAATTTTTCAATTTTTTTTTTGCTTTATGATGTCGACCGAAATTCAATCCAGATCTTATTTTTGTCGACATCACACCAACGATCATCCAACCACAAATCAAATATCTAGATCATCTAACTTGAAACCATCATCTCCCATTGAGGCACGCCTGGCGTTCTCTCTCTCCTCCTCTGGCAAAGAGAAGCACCCCTCTCAACCGTTTTGTTGTAGGTAATCAAAGAAGGCGTGTGCTGCTTCTTTCTGTGCGTCTTTTTTTGTGCGTCCGTTTCCTGAGAACTTTCCGCCTGGACAGATGGATTCCACGGTCATGGTGCATGTGAAGCAAGGATTGTGGGGAGGACCAGACGCGCGTTCAGGCAACCATCGAACGGTGTGGCCTGTTTTTTGGGCCCATTCATTTAACACTTGCACAGAATTCCTATTGTTGGTTCTAGTAAGCATTCAAATAAGCAAAACCACATTCAAAGAAATGATGGACGAACTTGTTTGAGAATGTTCGGAAAGAACTGGGTCGTCGCAAAGCAGGCTTCTTTCCTTCTCTCATCAATCGGGCGACAGCTTCATGCATGTTTTGTTCCTGCTGCAACAATGTGCGTATCTCCTCCTTCGTTTCTGCTTTGTTCTCTGAAAAGACGATGAAGCGACTATGTATGCGTCTCGCTCTGCCTCTGCATTGTACCAATGCTGTTGCTGAGGTCAAACTATCAAAGATAAGGACCATATCACATGAAGGTACATCGAATCCTGTTGTTTATGCGTTTATATTTGTTTCAGTTTGGAGAGAAGAGAGAGAGGAGAGGAGAGAACCTTCTTCCACGACGCTAGTTGAAATCAATACATTGGCTTGTCCTTCTTTGAACAGTTTAACTGCCTCTTGTTGGCGCTTCCAGCTCATTCCTTTCACATCCAATGGGTCTACATCTTTATCTTCTCGTTCCTCTTTCTCCTCATTATCCGATCCGTCATCATAATAACCATCAAAGTCGTCATCAGCAATCTCCTCTTCCAATTCACCAAAATCAGCTGTAGCAACACTAGGTGAACTTCCTAAGACAAGTTGAGGGCGGGCAACGTGACCTTTTTGCTCCGCCAACTTGATCAAGTTGAAGAGTTTCAAAGCAGCAAATTTGCGTCGAACAAAGATGATGACTCTCTTACTCGTTAATTCGTGCTCGTCTTCCTCATCTCCTTCTTTGTGAAGAGTGTTGCTTAACACGTTCAAAACAGCTTGCACCTTTGGTCCTTCGAATACGTCCCTCTGTTCTTGTCCTTGCGATGGCGTCGTTGTCAAAGCGAAATTCAACAAAGAATTGACATCCCAAAGTATATCTAGCTTCTTCGAATCAAAACCCCGGTGGTTGGCGTATGCACGTTCTCTCTCTGTTTCGCTGAGCACGAATGCTATTTCCTCTCTCATAGCCTCAACTCCAAACTGAAGAACTCCTAGCCAGACTCGCCATACTCGTTTAATGTGCAACATCAGAGAGGAGCTACGAGGAAGAACGGGTTGAAGATAGCAGATCAGAGGATACTCCTCCACTGGAGAGAGAGCATTCATTGGAACGTCAAGTGAGTAGCCCATCAAAGCTACGCAGTGGTTTATGTGATGGAGAAAGAAAGAGGCGATGCGGTATTGTTTTGAGGTCACCGGATTGACACCCTCGACGCCGATACTGATATTCCTTGTGACCTTGTGGACTTTAAGTTAGGAAGGAAGAATGGAAAAATAGATAGAATGAAGAAGACGAAGGAGAAAGAACAACAAAAAAGCATACCTCTTTCAATTCGGCAGCATGAATAGCAGAGGTACAGATAGTGGAGTCCAAATTGGCCAACAGAGACTCCAACAAATAGTAGGTGGTCTCGAGATCTTTATGAGCAGCCGGAGAAGCCGTCAAGCCTAATACACGCGGTCTTTGTGCTTCAGGCTCTTTGTGATACCATTGTTGCATTAACAGATTATAAGGGTGGCTCTTTGTGGTATGGTGGCTATTGGTATTTCAAGTGTTAGACTAAAGAAAATAAAGAAAGCAACAGAGCAACAATGAAAGAAGAGATACTAGCCATTCATCAAATACCATCAAACAATATTCCTGGAGATGCTCTGCCTCTAGTTCCAAGCGATTCGCGAACAACGCGGCAGTGCAAACCAATATGCGTGGTCGTTTAAATGGCACTCCTTCTTGGCGGTGGAACAGCGGGTTCTTTCGGTCGCCGCAACGCACTTCCACACTAAGACCTGTCTCTTGGTGAAGCGCCAGACCTTGCTGGAATACTAATGGGATTCTGTCCACTAGGCTCGTTTGAGGATGAGAAGAAGCAAGGAAAGAAGACGAAAGAAAGCAGAACGAACCTATAAAGACAACCCTTTTGGAAGGATTTAACTGCAAGGTCCTATGAATAACCATCGCCGAGATGAGGGTCTTTCCGGTGCCCGTCGGTAAGACCAACACTGAATTCCGTTTCATGGCGGCCTCATAGAGCTCCACTTGGTAACCCCTTGGAGGGGTACGAACCAGCTGCCCAGGGGTCACTTCCTTCTCTTCTCCTTCTCCTCCTCCTTTTTCTTGCTCTTTGTTCTCTTTTCCCTCTCTTTCTTGTCCTCCTTCTCCTTGGCTTCCTCTTGCGTTGCATCCGTCTTCTCCTTTCGCTCCTCCTGGAACATCTTCTCTTCCCTCCCCTCTTTCCTTTTCGGTGGCTCGCGTTCGGGCCTGAAAGAGATGGCCTAGTCCACGATCATCCAGCTCGTCCTTCGCCTGAAGCCACTTGTTCTCTTCTATTCTGTCCTTCATCTTAAAGTTGGAGAGAAAGACCGCTTTGGCGGTGAACCCCAAATGAGCGTCCTTTGGGAAAACGGTCGTTGCTGAGGTTGCGGAAGAAGAAGAAGCAGGCAACCAGCTCTCCTTGGTGACCACCCTTTGGTGGACAAATATGGTGCCCACTTTGTTCTCGCAAATGTTACACAACACGCGAGAGATGCTGTAGGGCATCTCTGCTTCCAGACTAAACAACAAGATAGAAGAGTGAACATAGAGAGAGAATACAGAGAGAGAACAAAGAGAGAGAGAGAGAGAGACAAGACCTAAAGAGAACAACAAGAATGCAAGCACGAACCTTCGGAGGAGCAGGTCGGACGGCAAGCCCAAAGTACGAAGCTGGTCGTAGACAAGCAGCGTGCCCCCCTGCCGAAACTCAAGAGCATCGCCCTTGCACAGCCGTTGTTGGCAGACCCGGCAGCACAACCACCAGTCCGCCGCAGCACCCCCGCTCTGACCCGGTTGCTTCCCGTTCATCCCGATATATCAGTTGGTTTGTTTTCGTTGTTGGCCGTAGGTATGGTCTTTGTAGTTGTCGTCGTTTTTTCTTAAATATGCTATAACTATGCATGGCTCCTTCGTCCGGTTATTATTATAGTTTTTGGGGAGTTTGGCCAGGACACCGCCCTGTCTACAAAATTTGCAACCAACCATTATTTTTGTCGACAAGATGATGACCAAATATGGAATTCATCACCACGTGGGATTGCACCACGTGGACGACTTCAGGCAGGAAGGAGAATCGTTACGGGGAAGAAGAGAAGAAGAAGAAGAAGAAGAGAAGTAACAGGCAAGAAGCTCTGATAGAAAAGTAGCTACCGATAACGTGCGTTTGTCCAGAGACTCCAGCCACCACCTCGAAGCACTGTTGCTGGAATGTGGGCCTTGGCTTGATGAAGAGGAGGAGGAACCCGCTCCTCCTCCTGCTCGTGGCGCCCACTTAGAAGAAGAAGAAGAAGGAAGAGGAAGAAGAATAAAAGCAACAAAAAAACATAAATAGGCGAAGCACATACAAATGCATTGATATGTTTGAAGAGGAGAGGAGAAGGAATGTAAAAGGAGAACAACGAAGAGCGAAGACAGGGACGGAGACAAGAAAAGTCTCACCATGTTGTTAGGATAAATGGCCAACCACTGGCGCAGCTTCCCCCAAAGAAAAAACAAAACGAAAAGCAAAATAAAACAAAAGAAAAAGAAAAAAGAAAAAGTGTTTCTTTGTCTGGCTGTAGAACAAACAAACACAGCCACATGTCCAAGGCCGCCGGACCGTTGTTATGGGTGTTGTTGCTGTTGAGGAAAGGACTCTGGTGGAGGCAATTCATAAGGCGGACGAATGCGCAGCTCCACTTCATCTCCAATGTTATACAGCCTAACCACGGCCCAAAGTTGTTTCACGTCAGGAGGCAAGGGGATACGCTCCAAAGGTTTCCCGTTCTTGAAGAAGAATATGGCTCTGTCCCCGTCTGCCCGAAGGTCCAACACCACTCCAATGACGTCTCCTTCCATCCAACCTTCTGTTGCCACTCTTGTTGTGCCATAAGAGAAGAGATCTCCTTCTATATTGTGCCTATTCAACAATAACTATTCAGGAAGCAACAAAAAAACAAAAAACAAAAACTAAAACAAACCATCTAGGCTTGGACCACAGGAGCCAGCTGCGAGCCTCCCTGGGATATCGACAACGATGATTGACAATGTCCCAAGAGTCATCCACAACGCCTACTCCAAAAACATGATCGGCAGCGGTTTGCTTGTACCCTCGAACGACCAGGTCAAAGCACGCCAAGCCATTCGACCAACTACGTTTGCTGCGAGATAGAAGGTAACTGGTTTTTCCCTCCCACCTAGTTTTGGAGAGGAGAGGAGAGGAGAGGAGAGGAGAGGAGAGGAGAGGAGAGGGAGGAGAGGAGAGGAGGGAGAGAGAGGAGAGGAGAGGAGAGAGGGAGAGGAGAGGAGAGGGAGGGGAGAGGAGAGGAGAGGAGAGGAGAGGAGAGGAGAGATAACGATGAAGCGAGTTCAGAAATAGCCAAATGTGAACGGGAGTGTAACGCCTACCGTATCCTGTTTTTGTCAAAGGTAACGGCGTCGCAAGGGAGAGAGGTGTTCTGTGGGTCCCAACCGCTAGCGCAGTGGAGCTCTTTGTAGGTCTCCAGCCATGCCTTGGGCGCGTCTTCTTTTTCCACTTCCGGCTGCGGGCCAAAGTCCGACAAACAACGACTTTGCCAGGAGGTATCGTCGTTGAGAAGGTCGAGCAAAGCACGGCACACCAAGAAGACGTTCGGGATGAGGTCAGCGGTCGGGACGCACTCGAAGATGAGCCGCTGAAGCTCCTTCGGTAGGTCCAACAATGAGGTCCTCTCTCTTTCGCTCATCCTTTGTGTTCTCGGTGGTGTCGACATTAAAAAAAAGGCGCCAAAATTTTCCTCAAAAAAGTTTTCCCTTCGCCGCTTCTTCTTGCAGAATAGAACATCATCAGCATCGAACAGCACAAAAAAAAAAAAACGTAGCGAACAGGATGGAGGAGGTGCCACCGCAGCAGATGGAGCAGGAGCAGGAGCAGGAGCAGAGCAGGAGCAGGAGCAGAGCAGGAGCAGGAGCAGGAGCAGGAGCAGAGCAGAGAGCAGAGCAGGAGCAGGAGCAGGAGCAGGAGCAGGAGCAGGAGGAGCAGAGCAGGAGCAGAGCAGGAGCAGGAGCAGGAGCAGGAGCAGAGCAGGAGCAGGAGCAGGAGCAGGAGCAGGAGCAGGAGCAGGAGCAGGAGCAGGAGCAGGAGCAGGAGCAGGAGCAGGAGCAGGAGCAGGAGCAGGAGCAGGAGCAGGAGCAGGAGGAAGAGGAGGAGCAGGAGGAGGAGGAGGAGGAGGAGGAGGAGCAGCAGGGTGGCGGCACAAGCGAACTCGCGCCGTTGCAGCCAAGAACAAAGAAAAGGAGAGTAAGCTCCGCTACTGCTGCGGCTGGCCAACCGTCCCGCAACTGGAGCAGTTTGCCGATGCCCAGTTCCACGGACTGGCAGAAGCAAACCTTGCCTCAACTGTTAGATGTCCTTTTTCCGGGCGTACTTCCGCTTGCAAAAGACACCTATGGTGGGAAGCTGCAAAAAGAGCTGTTGGCTCGGCTGATTGAAGCAGGTACGTCCACCAACCAACACAGCCAGCTGACAACATATGCTGCCCACTTGAGGGTGAACATTCCATGTTTTTTCTGCCGAAACTCACAGTCAGACAAGAGCAAGCTGGGCCAAGTGAAGCACCAAACACAGCTGGGGCAGAGAAGCAGCCAGAACAACAAAGTTCCCCTGGTCAGAAGGAAGAAGATTTCAGTGGGGAACCACCTCTCACACTCTTTGCGGGTCGTGTCTTCACAGTCAAATGTGGGGTACTGGTCTGGTTCAAACAAATGAAGACCTACGCTATGAAGAACTGCCAGAAGGTATGTCATGCTCTCCCTTCAGACAACTGTGTGATTGGTTTTGCTAATGTCTTCTTGCCACCAGTTTTCTATCATAAAAAGCTGGAGGCCTACATGCACAAATTGAGGTACGCATCCTGTTGAGCTCAGGCTTCTTTGTTCTTACTTGTTCTCTGCTCTCCCTTTGCTTGCTCGTTGCGTGCATTCCCCCTCACAATTGTGATGATACAGCAGCCAACCACTCTCCCCCCGACTCCACAGACTGAAATGGCTTGCAACTCATGGGATAATGCAACGCAAAAACCAATTTGAGGCCATACTGCCACCTGTTGTTCAGCAGGATCGTGTTCGTTATGTGGCCTCTTGGTTTCGGCGGGATGGCATGGCAGAACGTTATGGAAAGCACCACGTATTTATGGCAGTGAAGCAGCTGCTGGACTCGGGGAAGGTCATTGGTGCCATGGACAACGACCAAGCAATGTTGAAGAACGTTTGGGATTGGATGTTGTCAGATACCCTCATAGCTCTGTGTGGATGCACGTTTGACTATCGTTATGAGGCTGAGTGGGCAGCCAACGTGTGGTACCGCGTGTTCGACTGGAGACATTGTGCAGCCTTTCGGTTCGCGCCAGACCTGCCCTTCCACCTCCATCCATCCATCTATGATGGTCTGCCCATGCAAAGTGAGGCATCGTCAGGGAAGAGTAGGAGAGACCAAAGACCAGATGTGGTGCTCTCCTTTGCCCTCAACCAAGACAGCAGCCATCGGTACGTCCTCCCAAGCTTCTCCCACCTCCCCCCACTAATCCAAGGCAGCAGTGGCCATACCTTTCCATTTCTCTTTGTGGAGATATCGGCGGAGGCCATTGCCGACGAGCAAACCGACCACAAAGATCACAAGAAGCTGCTGGTATGCATGCGGCTAGCCCTGGAGAAGCAAATCCTCGTGTTACTGCGGAGCATACACGAGGAGAAACAGTTCATCGAGGCGTTGCAGGAGCTACGTGTCTTCGGGGCGCTTACTGCTGCATCAAAGCTGTTTCTCTTTGCCATGCGGCCATTGTTGGACCTCGATCATCGCTCCGTGGTGTATGAGTGGCATGAACGGGCAGGAGCTTTGGACATTCTCCACGTGAGGGATGTGATTGCTGCATTCGAATGCTTCGAAAGGATGAGTCGAGCAGCCCATCACATGGAAAACGTATGGAACAACGTTGGAACACGCCGGGGCGGACCTCCTGTCTTGCAGTTCTACCTGCCGGTCCTTTGTGACATACCAGCTGCCCGACCTAACCGTGCAGCAGTTACCCCAACCAAGAATCCACCAAAAGACAGAAAGTGCTCGCACACATCCGATAGTGAATCAACCGGACACGAACACCGGCAGAAGAAACAACATTCAGGCAAAGGTAAAGACGACAACATAGGCAACGGCCAAAGGGGTGGGGCAGAGAAGAACGGGCGAGGAGGCGAAGGAGAGGTGCAAGATGCTTGCTCTTTTCCTTCAGCTGATTCCGCAGAGCTGCAACCGGAAGTGTTAGCATCGTTGCAGACACAAAGCCTGCTGCCGAACGAGTTTTTGCCTGCTATTCGTGGCTGGATTGGGAAGGTACGGGCAATGGTGGCCTTGTTGTGCAGCGAAGCTGCCAACACATCGATTGGGCTGACTATCACACTCCAACCAAACCAACCAGGGAGGAAACACATGGCTGAGCAAAGGTCCAGAAGGCAAGGTGGTCATCCTCAAATGCAGGAAGAGGCCCAACCAGGAACTGGATCTGCTAGGCAGGGTCACACCCCATCCCAACCTGCCCACCCTCCACTTCTCCGCAGAACGCCAACTGCCAGATGGCAGATACGCCTCTGTCATGGTGCAGAACCGGCTGATGAGCATGCAGGAAGCAGCGACGGGGCCAGCCAGCGGGGCGGTGTGTGCCTTGGCATGTGCGGTGGACATCATGCAAGCCATGCTGCACCTCCACAGCCATGGCATCTGCCACAGGGACATCAAACCAAGAAACATCATGTGGGACCCATCCACCCGCCATTGGGTCTTGTTGGACTTGGATTTGGCCTCCGTCTGGCTGATCCCCCGCAAGAAGGAAACGGAAGAGGAAGAACAGATGGAGGGAAGCAGGAAGAGAAAGCGAGCTTCCCCTCCACCAAGATTGCTGACCAGCAGATACGTGGGAACGCATGGCTTCATGGCTCCTGAAGTTTATGCCTGTGATGGATTGGAGGAATATGACGCCTTCCTGGCGGACACGTGGAGTTTCGCAAAGAGTATGCAGGCGGTGTTCAGGGAGCACACAGGAGTGTTGCCCCACAGCAGCATGCCAGCTTTGAACAAGCTGCTGGAGGAAGCCACCCATCCCCAGCCTCACCGCAGACCCTCCCTCCACGCCGCCTTGCCCGATCTGCAAGAACTTCTCCGCAAGTTTCAATCAAGCTAGACCCGACAGAGAGAGGAGAAGAGAGTTGAGGCTGTTCATTGGCGGAGAAGAAGAAGCAGCAGGGGAAAAAGGATGATGGACAGGAAGAGAGCAGCCAGCCCAAAGGAAGGAAGGAAGATACCCCCAAAAGAGTCCGAAACGTGTTTATTTTTTTCGAGTTCTCATATGAGAAAGAACAAAGAGTATGGACATACTTTGCTCTGGCAAATTTTCCTTCACAGACGAGGAGATAGTCATGCGGTGTTGTAAGGACACGCTCATGCCCCTAGAGTGGTTGCCCATAGCTATGGAATGGTTGAAGTGATGAGAAAACAACAAAAAAAAAAGCAACAAAGAAAGACAGAGAAGAACGGATAAAGTACCTTTATGGTCTTATCTCCTGAACCACTGACCAGGCATTCATCAGTTGCGTGGAGCGCATGAATGTATCCTTTATGCCCTTCCAATGTTTTCACACAACGAAAAGTATCTGTATCCCATATCTTAACACAGAGATAAATGTTAGGAACAGCAACAGAAAGGACATTAAAAATAAAAGAGAAAATATCTTACTTTGATGGTGTGATCAAAAGAGCCGGAAAATATGAATCCTGAACGTATCTCCGTTTGCCAAACTTCCCACACATGCCCTGAAAGCTCCTTCATCATCGACATTGTTCGTACGTCCCAAACCTTTGTTTAACCAAAATTTATGAAGTCAACCCCTTAAGAGAAAGAACCAAACAGCAACAGAGATCCCTACCCCAACTTTGCAATCTGTCGTGCCCATGCAGAGCATACCGTCGCCCACGGCTAACGATAATACTTTACTACCAGTGGTCAGCGTACGAATGCATTTAAACGTTTTTAAGTCCCATATCTTTACAAGAAAAATGTGAGAAGCACGAAGCGATACAGTAGAAAGAGAGAAAGAGAGAAAGAGGAAAAAATACCTTTATGCTTCTATCATCACTACCACTCATGACGAGATCGCCCTCACGAGCAACACTCCAAATACAATCCTTGTGCCCAGGCATGCTGTGCACCAAAGTATTTGTTGTCGTGTCCCATGCTTTGACTTCTCTGTCGGTGCCACTACTGAGCAGGAGGCCGTCGCAGAGTTTGAGGGCGTAGACTTTGCGATCAGCCTGGAGTACGTTTAGGCATTCGTTATTCGACTCTTCGTTCTCTGCTACGTTCCATAACTGCAATAATGATTAAAAAACAGAAACGTAATAGGATAAACAAACATACGCGAATAGTTCCATCGGAGGATCCACTGTATAGCAGCCTACCATCATTGGTGCATTGCAGCGCCCAGATGCTGTACTTGTGACCCGTTAAAGCTTGAGAACATTCCACTTGTGGCGAACGCGTTGGTCCTCCTGGCACGCCTCTCATGTCCCAAACACGAATGGAACAGTCGTGACTATTATTGCATGCGTCAATATCTCTCTTGCCTTTCCCAATTGTTTTATCTTTTTTGCTTCTGTTCAAAAAGTGTTACGTGGAAAAAAAAAAGACCAACCTGCCAGAAAACAACCGATTATTTTGAACCTCCAAAGCAGTGACACCACGCGAGTGAGCTGTGTCTCCTCCTAACGTGTAGATGCAACGCAAATCATCCACATTCCAACGTGACTGTTGGGATTGGTTGGTAAGAGTTACAAGTGTAGAAATGGTGAGTTAAAATGGTAAGAGGGAGACAGAGAGAGAGAAGGAGAGAGAGAGGAGAGAGAAGGAGAGAGAGGCGGGACAGAAGAAATCGGTACAACGAGTGTCGGTAGTGTGGCGCTTTGTGAAGGTTCCGTCGATGATGAAGCTGAGTTTTTGATGGATTCGACTTTTTGACGTGCGTTTCCTTTCCTGTTCTTATCTGCATGTGGTGCTTCTTCGTCTTCCTCTTCCTCTGTTTCATCTTCTTCTTTTTGTTTCTTATCTTCCTCTTCTTCATTGAGCCCCAATTCCATCCGCGACGATTTACCGAGTGCACGTTTTAGATAACATATCTCCCTTGCTTGTTGCTATGCAGTAGTCAGATCATTAGACAGAAAGAAGGCAAAGGAGTAAAAAAGATGGAAAAAGCAAAACCTTCAATTGTTTTTTGAGCTCTGCAATGTCTGAAGTTGTTTGCTTTACGAAATCTTTCATCTTGTCGAATGGGCAGTCATGTTGTAAATGATGCTTCAAACTTTGCTTTGTACCTTTGAGGGATAATAAATAACAGCCGAGAAGGACAAAGAAGAAAGAAGAAAGAAGAAAGAAGAAAGAAGAAAGAAGAAAGAAGAAGAAGAAGAAAAGAAGAAGAAGAAGAAGAACAAGAAGAAAAGAAGCACAAGAAGAAGAAGAAGAACAAGAAGAAGAAGAACAAGAACAAGAACATGGAGTCGTGGAAAACAACGGCAACACGCAACACGCAACACGCAACTGCAAGAATACAGACCATTCCATGCGCACCCCAAAGTCCAATACGGACATTCCGCAGCAGCGAACTCGCACACGGCCTCATGCGCCTGTTTGTCGCTGACCGCAACGACCGCTGCGCAGCCCCTCTCCTCGTTCCTACAGCGGACCAACAGCTCGGAGAGGAGGCCAGCGAGGGCGTGGTTGGCGTGCACGCGGCTCTTGTGGACGGTGGCTCTGCACAAGGGACATTCTCCTGTATGCTGCTGCGGTTCCTCCTCTTCGCTGCCTGTTTGTTCCGCTGCTTTTTGTTTTTAACAAGACTTGTTGATAAGAAACAAACTAAAGAAATAACGAATGAACGAAACGGCAAGAAACGAAAAGGAAGGGAGGACGAAAGAAACAAAGAAAGATGGGAAAGGAAGCAAGCAGGTCCAGACCAGATGATGAGAAATTGCGATAGTGCGGGGTGAGCGCTTGATAAATGCACTTGCGACAAAACGAATGGCCGCATTCGGCAGTGATCACAGGAGACACGAAGACGTCATGGCATATGGGACAGACGAGGTTCCTGCTCACAGGCGCGGCGTACTTTAGGTCCCCCTCTGAGCTCATCTGCGCGTCTTTCTTGTTTATTTTTTTTCACAAGTTTCTTTGAAATTTCGGTTGTATGCTAACGTAACTACTTTCACCGTGTCGTCACGAAGATGTTCGATGACATGTTTGAATTTCTATTCGATGTCGATCTAACAGGGGAGAAGACAGGAGAGAGGAGAGGAGAGATGATAACTGGCTAAGATAGGAGCGAGGACGCAGGAGAGGAGAGAGGATAACTTCTAGGAAAGGAGAGAGGACAGGGGAGAGGATAAGAGATAAGATAAGAGAGATGATGCAGGAGAGGAGAGAGGATAAGGTATAGGATAGGAGAGAGGACAGGGGAGAGGAGAAGAGAAAGGAAGCCAAAGAGAGGGAAACATGCAGGCGCGCCTCGAGTTGAGCGAGCCGGAGGAGAGGCTGTTTGAGCTCCTGCGCGACGTGGTGCGACAAAGCGGCTGTGGCTCCGTGCTTCGTGTGGCCGGAGGCTGGGTTCGCGACAAGGTAACTCTCCTCTCTCTCTCTCACACACTTCATCAAGGTCTGAGAGATGTGAAATAATTAGATCATGGGGAGGGAGAGCAACGACATAGATGTGGTGGTGGATAACATGAGTGGCGCACAGTTCGCTGCCCTCATCACCAAACACAGATCAAACGGTTCGCTTTGCTTTCCATCTTGTCTTGTGCTTCGTGAAACCCAATCTTCTCATTTTTTTGTTGGCAGAACAGAATGTCGCAGCTTTAAAGTGATAGCAGCCAACCCAGAGCTTCACAAACACATCGAAACGGCCACGCTCAAAGTATTGGACATTCCCATCGAAGTTGCCGCTCTACAGCAGAATTCTTCTTCTTCTTCTTCTTCTTCTTCTTCTTCTTCTTCTTCTCCTTGTTCGTCTTCTTCTTCTTCTTCTCCTTCTCCTTCTTCTCCTTCTTCTTCTTCTCCTTCTTCGATGATAGCAAAAATGGATGCTCTTCGCAGAGATTTGACGATAAACTCTCTATTCTACAACATCAATGAGGACCGTGTTGAGGATTTTACTGGCACGGTTTGCGTTGCTTCTCTCTCTCTCTCTCTCTCTCCTTTCTTATTTCTCCTTTCTTTTTTCTCGCTTCTTGCTCCTTCTCTCTCTCTCTCTCTCTCTCTCTCTCTCTCCTCACTCCTTTTTCTTGCTTTTCTGTTCTTGTTGAACAACCAAAAGGGCATATCTGACCTCAAAGAGGGATTGTTGCGAACACCGCTACCGGCAATGACCACCCTGATGGAGGATCCACTTCGTGCTATGCGTTGCCTTCGCTTTGCCACACGTTTCGATGGCTTCAAGTTGGATGACGAGCTATGTGCTGCCATTCAAGACCCTGCCATTCGTGTAAATCTTCATTCGTTCTTGTCTTTCCTGTTGTAGCATGCTAACTCTGCGTTTCTTTATCGTGTCATCAATAATATAGCACGAGCTGCAGAACAACATCAGCCGAGAACGTATAGCAACGGAATTGAATAAGTTGATGACAGGTTTCCTTTCATTCTTATTCTTATCCTTTCTTTTTTCCTCCTTTCGTTTTGTTTTTTTGTCTTTGCTCTTTTTTTGCTGTCCTGTTGTTAACATCACGCGCCCTTTAAAAATACAAGGTCCTTTGCCGGTAAAAGGATTGGAGCTCCTTTGTGGTTTGAATTTGCACACGATCGTATTTTTCCCAGTGCCATCTCAACCAGGTGCTCTGTCCTCCCTGCTCGCTCCTTCATAATTGGTATGTATTGTTTTAATGTTGTTCTGTTTACGTTCCATCCTCTAGAATTCTGGTCTGAGAGCATGACGGAACTTGCGTTGAGCAGCGTTAGGACAATATACGAACGGTTTGCTACCCTTTTTATTCACCATTACCTCTTCTTGTTTTAGGTTCTCCATATTCTTCTTGCTTCTCTCCTCTAACAGCATACCCTGTACAAAAGGTGCAAACAAGAAACAAACGACCTTCCTCTAAAAGTGGTTTTGTTATCCTCTTTCTTTCTACCACTCTTTCGTTGTGTGGACAAAGCCGCTTTGGACAAGGTTGGCTTCTCCAAACTTAGCAAGAAGGAGCAAGACGTTTACTTGCAGCAACAATTGGTACCGTTTACAAAGTTTCACATGCAAGAAAGATGGATGGTACGTAGTCACTTCTATTTCTTTGCACTCCTTTTCTTATTCCTTATTGCTTTTCTCCAGTTTACGCACAAAGAAGTCACTCTTACGTTTGCTTTGCTTTCTTTGGCCGAACAATTTCTGCAACTGGTATCCGCTTGGTCTGCCCAACCTCCGCATGAACGATCCTTTGATAGACTTTCTGCAGGTGGATTTCTTCATCTCTTCTCTCATTTTTTTCCCTTCTGCATTTATATGTCTCTGCTTCTCGTTCTCTTTTCTCTTCTCTACGTCTCTAGTTCTCTCACTCGTTCTCTCCTCGGAGTCGTAGTCGAGTCTCTTCTCTTCTTACTCATCACGCTCCTGTCTTTACCTTCACAACAGGCAAGCTCTTACGAGAGAGTGGTCCAAAGTGGAGCATAGCTTTCGAAATGGCACAACTTAAACATTGTCTTCTCCTCTCCAATGAACCGGCATCAACAGAACCTCATTCTTCATCTCTTGTTTCCGTTTACGAGTCCTACAAGCAACTTCTCTTGGATGAAGGCTTGCTTGGCGTTTGGGAAATGCCTCTCTTGTTTCAGGTTTGCTTTTCTTTGTCGATTTGTTTTTCTTTTTGTTGACTTTCATATTTTTGATAAAAAGGGAGGCGAGTTAATGAAAGTGCTGAACTTAACAAAACCAGGGCCTATAGTTGGTCTCTTGAAAGAGAAAGCTATAGAGTGGCAGATACTTCATCCAGGTGGAACTCCTGAGCAATGTCTTCTTTCTCTTTCTGCTTTTCTTCAACAACACAAATAGAATGCATCATATACACAGTTTTTAGGAATGACTACGCCATAGAAAGTACAAACGAAGAAAGGGTGGAAGCATCCGAAGAAGAAGAAGAAGAAGAAGATGACGACTCGCTTTCCTGGGGCTCATCGAAAGGGCAAGGATTTGGGAGGTCAAAAAACGCAGCAACATAACGCCCAGCAAAACTGCAGCTGCCAAAGCAATCTCCATGTCGATAAACTCTGTTCAGCTCCAGCCCCTCACACGCTTCTTGTTCCTCCTCTCCCAAAGAAGAAGCGGAGGAGGGAGAAGCACGGAGAAAGAAGACAAGGGTCCTTGCGGAACAGTTTCCTTCCACCACGACCGGGCCCATTGTCACGTTCCCGACGGGCTCCCAAAAGGTCAGCTTTTGGGCGCAGAGGCTCTGGAGGTATTGCTTGGCAAAGTGGTCGGGCGTTTCGCAGGAAGGGTCCTCGAACGGCACCATCTCCACTTGACACTCTGCAGAGCAACACAAACGTTATAGCGTTACGGAAGAAAAAAAAAAGAAAGGGAGAGGAAGTATTGGTTTTTATACTTACCCCAACAAAAGATGGGCGCGCAGAAGAAGCAGATGAGGAAACCAACAACAAAGCAAAAAGCGGAGAACCCATAGTCCTTTGGCATCTTTCCTGCCCAACTTCAGTTGTTACTCTTTGCCTTGGTCTTATAAAGGCTGATGGCAATCATGCTAATTAGATGATTAACCGCTGCTATAAGAGATTATCTTTATCTGATCACTGCTCCTCGGCAATGCGCAGACCAAGCCAGTCTTGTGGGTTGCAGTGAGTTGGCTCGAACAGGCCGCTGCGGTACCTCTTGCGTTGAGGTGGACCCCATCGGTCATCTGTTCCCCTCTTCCCTCTTCCTCCGTTTCTCCCGTGCTGGTTTTTTTCTCCCTCGTTGACGCTGTTCCGAGACAGAAGGAGTTGTTGGAGCGTCTTATTGCCACCGGTGCCAACAGAATCAACAAAAAGATCCTTGGGTAGACTACAACATTCACTTGGAAGATGATGGAACGAAGAAGACGGAGAAGACCTAGATGAGGAGGAGGAAGACGGTGAAGCAGCCGTTGAACTCAGCTAACCAAGCCCGTGCTGCATCGACCGGCTTTGCGCTTTGCCTGTCCTTCTCAACGCTTATGCCATCTGGATTCTTGGACTAGGTGGAGGAAGTACATTTTTTTATACAACATGATGTCTAACAACAAAGGACTATTGTGCATTGGAAAGAACAAGCGCAGCATGGAGGAAAAGAAGCACATCCGAGGAAGGAACATCAGCAGAAGAAGGAGAAGAAGACTCGGCATCATCTGCAACCACCTGGGGCTCATCGAACGTGCAAGGGTCCTTATCTGCGAGCCCAAAAACAGGGGCAACATAACCCCCACCGCACCTTCGAAAGCAGTCTCCGTGTCGATACACTCTGCGGAATTCCAACCCTTCGCACACTTCCGGTTCCTCCTCCGCTCCCAAGGAAGAAGACGAAGAGGAAGCAGAAGAGAGAGGGGCAGGAAAGAAGACAAGGGTCCTTGCGGAACAGTTTGCTTCCGCCACGACCGGTCCCAATGTCATGTTGGAGACGTTCTCCAAAAAGTTCCACCTTTCAGCACAAAGGCTCTGAAGGTATTGCTTGGCGAAGGGGTCGAGCGTTTCGCAGGAAGAGTCCTGGTATGGAATCATCCTAACTTGGCATTCTAAAGAAGCACATTTGTTGTCAGAAAAGGGATTGCGTGACAGTGAGAGAGAGAGAGAGAGAGAGAGAGAGCGAGCTGAGAGAGCGGAGAGCAACCGTAACAACAGACGGACGCCACAAAGAAAACCCAACAAAGAAAAAAGCAAGCGGATGCCCTTGCCATGATGCTCCCTCTGTTACAGCTAGCCCAAAAGCGTTGCCTCTGCGTACCGGTAGTTCAAAAGAAAGAATAAATGCATAAACATTATTAAAAGCTCCATTGCAGGTGTGCCACGTTTCTGTGCTCTTATTATATATTAAAAGAAGTTTAAAGAAAGTTGCGCCACCCTTCCGGTTGTTGCGTAACCGAAACTCCAAAAAAAAAAAAAAAGATATAACACATAGCTGTGCTGTATATAATAATATATATATCTTTATTCAAACAAGAAAGTCAAGAATGGCGCTCGCTTGGTTGCCCATTCGATAAGCAGAGGAACTCTCCGCTTCGCTTCCATCGCTGTTCTCTGTGTCCTCGTCAAACGGGCAAAAAGGAGCAATATCAAAGATAGTGGTCGCGTAACCGTTTCGTGCCGCATCACAGCCAGTAGGGAAACACTCTCCCTCCACATAAACGCTCCCCAACAAGCCGGCACGGTCGTTGCAGCCGTGGTATGTGCTGTCGCTTTCCTCCTCTTCCTCCTCCGCCGCAAGTATTTGCACCGTTTTGGCCGAGCAATTGGCTCGCAGCACAAACGGGCCCAACGGAAAGTCTTGAGCCTCTCCTCCCCTCACATGATAAACGATGCAAAAGGTTTGGTGGTATTGGCTGGTTGAGGAGCGTAGGTTCTCGCAGTTTGGATCGCTAAAAGGAACGAAACTTATTCCGCAGTCGCCTTCAACAAACAATAAGCAAACAACGAAAAGAGAGAGAGAGAGAGAGAAGTACCAAAGACAGAAGCGACAAAGAGGAGGGCGAAGAAAGCGCACAACATGCAAAGAGAAGAAGGTTTCATGGTTGGGTGTTCTTTTTTTCTTCCTCTTCTTCTCTATAATTCAACTTTGGTGAAAAATAATTCATTACCGCTAATGAAGGAATAACGTTGCTCGCACGTTTTAGCATTATAGCAATAACGTTTCGTACAATCAGTACGCCAAACTAGATTCAAGCTTCTAAAGTATAATAATGAACTCTTCTTTGTTACTAGCTATGAATAAATTATTGAGAGAGAGAGAGAGAGAGAGAGAGAGAGGAAAGAAAACTATGTTCTATGAGTGCCTCGTCGAACTCGATAGGCCATGCAGGCGTTGCACACTCGTTGGAGACCGGAATACCGAAACTCAGGTAATGGGATACGATTTCGCGAGCACATGCCGCACACTAAGTGACCACAGACTCTACAATGGTGCTGTTATACATGGAGCAGAGCAAACCAAGAAAAAGAACATAGCGTTAAAGAAAAGAGATAACAAGAAAAGAAAAAAGAGGAACAAAAAAAAAAGAAAGAGGAGAGTATGTACCCTGCGGTTGGTAAATGTGAACATAGTCTGACAATATTTACAGACTTGAGAGGATTCATCAGGAACCCATCTCGCCTTCTGTGGTGGGCCGCTCTCAAGGGACAAGGCACCACCTTCTGCGATTGTTTCTTGTAAATCACGAAAGCCTACAATGTGAATTTTTCCTTCCAGGCGACCTACCACTGCTCCCTCTGGTTTGACAAATGTGAGGGGGGAGAGAGAGAGAGAGAGAGAGAGAGAGAGAGAGAGAAGACTGATGAAAGCGAAACAGACGGAGGAGAGAGGAAAGGGCAAAAGAGAATGTTGTGACAAAGAAAAAAAACAGAGATACAAACCATGTGAAAAAAGTGGAGTAGAAAAAGGAACAGCTTGTGATCCAGTAGCTTCCTTCAGAGAAACCAGTCCTTGTCCTGCAAGCAAAAACATAATCAGAGAGAGAGAGAGAGAGAGAGAGAGAGAGGGAGAAAAGAGAGAGAGAGAGAGAGAGCTCAAGTACCTATGTCAGACTCGGAACCATTGGAAGAGTAATGCCGGACAATAACCACAAGATGAGTCAGCGCCAAATATTTCTTGTTTGAAGCAAATAGTCGTAACAATGGTACATCCTTATCCTTCCACACAGGGTCTTTGCTCTGTTCGTTAAATTAAAAGAAGGAAAGAAGTCAGCGAAAGAAGAATAGAAGAACAAGAAGAGGTAACAACCTTTTGTACACTATTTGTTGTCTTGATTCCATTCAAAAACGGAGAGTAGAAGCACACAAAAGGATTTGGTAAATGCTCTGAAACAGATGAATCCAGCGAAGAAGAAGAAGTGACCGAGCGAAAGCTAATTACATCGGAAGAAAATGATGACGAAGAGACACACCCAGTTGTAGAAGAAGAAGCAGAAGAAGCAGTAGCAGAAGAAGAAACGTGACGCTTTTCAGCCTCATCAAAAGCAGCGGATCTAGGAGAGTCGAGACTGCGGTCCTCTGTATCCGTTTTTTCGCTGGTGGAAGTTACATCTTCTTCTGCTTCTACTTCAGCTTCTTCGTCTTCCACATCAAACTCGTTTGGGTCATATCGTTTGCTTGTTCGGAGGTTGTGCACGGTTCGTTCTTTATCCAACATTTCACCTGACCCATGTTCGTCAGTCAATTGACTCAAGTCAGATTGAGAAGAAAATGGAGATGAAGATGATGAAGCAGGAAACATTAAACTCTTCAATGATGCTTGTTTTGTATCAAAGCTAATATCGTCCGACTCTCTCGATGATGTCGCTGTCTCGTTTTCTTCATCGTTTTGAAAGTTTGTGGACGGTTCACTAGGACTTGGTACTGATTTGCTCTTTGTTGTAACCGACGATGATTTTTGTTGGTGTTGAGAATGTTTTGTGCGTTTCTTTCTCCGGTAGTTCATTTCAAGGCCAAATGCTTTGAGCTCCGTTATAACAATGCAACATTGAAGACCAAGATCTGATGTATGATAAAAGTTGGGTAAAATGGTGCTCACTTGAAACAAGGCCGACACTGGCGAATGGTCGCTGTTTTATTATGAAAAAGAATGAGTACAAGAAAAGGGGAGAGAGAGAGAGAGGAGAGAGAAAGGGAGGGGAGGGGGAGAAGAGAGAGCGAGAGAAGCGGAAAAACGGGAGCGATAGGAGAAGAAAAGAGAGGAGAGAAGCAGAGCGAGAGAGAGAGAGAGCGAGAGAGAGAGAGAGAGAGAGAGAAGTAAACCTAGTAGTAATGTCATCACAGCAAGAATACTCCTTCAGTAAAGTATCACGATGAGGGGCACTCTTCCAAAGGATTCTGTCGCACCAGGATGGCACTCGCATTCGTTCTTCTGAATATACTCTTGATCCTCTTACATATCTGTTTGCATTATAGCATAGAAGTCCATATTAATGAGAAGAGCTGAAATGCAAGAGAAGAAAACGGAGTACAAAACCTGTAAGTAGGCGGAAAGACCAATGCTCCTTCGTTAAAGTCCACAAAACAACTATGCTTCTTCATTTCTTTGGAGAGTTGATCAGCCTCTTGCAGCACTCCCCATTGCTGCTCCTTGATCAGCTGCAACACTTCTGGTCTTGGCAAGTCGATGCGATAGTTGAGGTCTCCGCTCCAAAAGACATGATCAAAGTAGGTCAGAGCGTTGAGCTGTGTCTCGCATAGGTCTTTCAGGTCACGAAGGATGAGCGCCACGCTCTCGTTTCTGGCCTCCCATTCGTCTTGATGAGCTGGAAGGTGACAAGCCACGAAGCAAAACTTGCTCTCGTTGAATTTGAAGGCGAGAGCGACGCTACCTTTGTTGCCCAACACTCGCCCTAATCCAGTTGACTCCACTTTGAACTGTATGTACAGAAGGAAACGAAAGCAGGAGAGAGAGAGAGAGAGAGAGAGAGAGAGAGAGAGACAGAAAAATGAGACAGAAAGCAGAAACAAAATAAGAAGAAAAAAAAACAAGTTATACTCACTCGAAGTTGAGTAATCTTTGGTAAGTGCTTCTTCCGAACAAACGTCATTGACCGAATAGCCCATAAACTTTAAAAACAACAATCGTTTAGAAAGCAGATGAAATGAAAATGAAGACGTAAACGCATAGATTGTTACCTAACACAAGCTAAACAGGTATACTCATCTCCAAAATGTTTGCCAAGAACCTCTAATAAAAACCCTTCAGAGTTGTCATCGCCCATAACTTTGGATAGAGTTGCGTTCTTTGGTATCTTTGCTTTCTGTGTCCAACCTGACTCCTGGAAGCTGATACAATATAGGTCGTGCCCTTTCGGTAGCCATCCATCAAAAGAGGGTGGTGGTGGGGCATTTCCTATTATTGTTTTAATGTTGTGATAAATGCAAAAGTCAGAAAGTCAAAGAGTGGAGAGAGAGAGAGAGAGAGAGAGAGAGAGAGAGAGAGAGTACCCATGTTCCAAGTTGCCACCACAATGGACAACTTTTCCATGAACACCGTTGGCTCTAGCCCTGTCAACTAACGTCATTTTTGTTAGCAGTTATCACTGAGAAAAGAAGAACAAGAAAGAAGAAAGAAGAACAAGCATAAGAACAACACGGGAAGAGAAACTACTAACAGGCACAGAAGCAAAGTCGATCATATTCTGATAGTGCACCAACGAAATAGCCTCATAGAAGGTCTGCCTCTCCTCCGTAGACGGAAAGAAATAAAGTTGCTTCAACCCAAGTTCCATCGGCACGCCTCCACATGCATTTCCTCCACTAGAAGATGAAGCATTTGTCGTTGTCGTTGTCGTTGTTGTGGTTGATGCTGAGGTTGCATGTGCAGTTGTTGTTGTGTTATGCTGGTGATGGGGCGCTCTCCACAGCAAGGTAACTTGATGCTTGTTGGACATGGACAGCGTCACTCTTTTCAGCTCCTTCACGTCGAACCGCAATACAGGCAACGCAGATGGCATCGCTCTGTTCAACATTTGTTGTTGCTGTTGTTGTTGAGTTAAAGAAGAAGAAGAAGAAGAAGAAGAAGAAGAAGAAGAAGCATTCGTTTCCGTTTCTGTTGTTGTTGTGGCTTTCTCTCTTTCATTGGCGTTGGCGTTGGTGTTTGTATAGGTATAAAGAGGAGGAGTGGAAGAGGAGGAGGAAGGGGAGGAAGAGGAGGAAGAAGAGGAGGAGGAAGGGCAGGAGCGAAGACGAACAAAGAAGCTGTTGGTGGAGGGCTCCACCTGCAGGGAGACGGCCAGGAGCTTGAACTTGCTGTCTCCCGCCCGCTTCAGCTGGGCCTGGTAGACGCTGCTCAGCTCCCTCTCTTTCCGCCGCCGCGTCTCCTGTTTCTTGTGGAAGAGAAGGGAGGAGATCTCGTCTTCTGCTGCTTCTTTGGCTTTCTCCTTGGTTGTTTTGTTGTGCGAGGGAGAAGAATGAGAAAGAGGAGGAGGAGAAGACGAGACTTCGGTGGAGAAGCGCCTTTCCTCTCCGATGACGATTCCTTGGGGGAGCTTGCGGCCGTGGAGGGCGAGGGTGGTGGCGCGGTTGAGGTTTCTCGTGTCGATCTTTTTCACCGGTTTTATCTTCACCGCTTTGAACTTCACTTTTTGCTCCTCCTCTTCCTTTGGTTCCTTCTTCTCCTCCTTCGTTTCTCGCTGCTGTGGAGGACGACGATGCGCGCTCGTCGTGATGGTTTCATGCCGAACTTGCGGTCGTTCTTCCTTTTGCTGATCATCGACGATGTTCATGGTGGCCACGGGGGTGGTGCTCTCCGCGTGCCCCTCTTGTTCGACGGTGGCCGCCGCCTCCTCGTCCTCCTTGTGGGGGCCTCCTGGGGGAGCCTCCACGGCGAGCTTCTTCTCCGTTTCTTCTGCCATTTCTTTCTTCCTTTATGTATTATTTTTGTCGACCATAATTTTATATAAAAATCATTCAACCTATTAGCTTTATGGGATATATTATCTTCGATGCTGTCATGACCTTTTATAGGACATTTATTTACGTGTCGACACGATAACATTCATTTACAAAGAAAAAAATTACATCAAACGGCCAACTTATGCTCGCTGTTTTTTCGCCGCTTTGCTTCATGGGGCCCTCACACTACTCTGTCCCCCACTCGACTCCTCCTTTTTGCTTGCTTCCTCCCCAAGGTGCACTATGTTTGTTTTTTCACTTAGCCCTTTGGTCGATGCTTGCTTCAACATGCTTTTTCTTTACTTATTCTTGAATGTCCTTTTAAAGATATTATGTCGACTACTATATACTTTTTAAGGAAATTGCGACATTATTCGGATTATGGGACTCCGCCGAAAGAAAACAAAGGAAAGCAAACAAAAGGCGCCAAAAATTACGCATTAAGTAGCGAAGAGAGAGAAGCAAACGACGTAGCAAAAAAAAAAGCAAACAAACAACGCGCGCGGAAGAGAAGAGAACATCTCTTTGTGTGTGTGTGCGAAGAACAACCATTCCATTCGATTCGATTCATTTCAGGGCAAATTCTTCATTTATTTATTTATTTTTTTTTTTGGTTGAAGGTAGGGTACTCTCTCTTTTCGGTTCTGGGGGTGTGTTTATTGTCTTATTTGTTTTCGCTAAAATAAAAAAATTAAATGGCAAACAGAAAGAAGTAGCGCACCATCGGATTATCGTCATCTTGCCCCCTCTCTCCCTTTTTTTTTTTTTGGGTTCTGAATCAGCCGAATCAGCATTGGATCGGTTTCCCCAAGGGCTTCTTTACTAGCCTCGAAACATCACCATCATTTTTATTTATTTATTATTTATTTGTAAATGGCAAGCGCAACAAAGGATGCAACCACAACCACGACCAACCTAAGCCACCACCCATCTCGTCCTCCTGCTGCTGCTCCTCCTCACAGGCACGCCAACGCAAAGTCCCCATCGGAGCAACCCAAGCGTAGCGGGGGACAACAACACACCAACAACAGACAGCAACAGCATCAACATCAACCCCATCGCTACGCAAACTCCCGACAACATCAAACCAAAAGCACAAACGAGGCCTCCGCCTTTAAGGTGCGTTTTCTCACTTTCTTTTTTTTTCCTGTTGTTTTGTTTTCCGCATTTCTTCTTTTTTCTTTTCTGCTTTTTTTTCCTCTCTCTCTGTTTGCTTCTGCGACGTATACGAGTGCTTGCTATCTGCTTTTTTTTCGCTTTTCTTTCATTCTCAATGTCGAAAACGACACATTTGACAAGCGTTAAAAAAAGCAAAGAGAGAGAGAGAGAGAGAGAGAGCGAAAAGGGTCCTGTCAAACGAAAAAAAAATAATTCTAACAGCAAATTTATATGTGTTTGTTGGTGGTGGTGTTTATTTGTTGTTTTGTGGGTGGTTGTCTGACTTTTTTTTTTCATTTATCATTGTCTTCCTCAAACAGGGCACAGAAAATAACAATAATAACCACACCCACAACAACAAATCCATGACACACGATCAAAGTCCTGGAGGAGGAGGTGGTGGTGGAGGAGGAAGAGGAATGGGCAAAGGCCAAAGAATGAAGGGTCGCTATCCTTACCATCATCATCAACAATACAGACAACAGAACAGGAACGCGAAAGCAACAAATACCAACAATAACAACAGAACAACTTCTGACCCTTCGTCTCCCGCTGTTCCTCCCAAACAAGCAGAGGCGACGTTACCGGCCCCACCTCACGACGGCGACGCCTCTGCCAAGCCCGCAGTTGAAAGCCCTGCTCCTGTTGCTGCACCTGTCACCACGACCCATCCACCGAGAGCCCCTGCCCAAGCCCCCTCTCCGCCTTTGTTGGAGAAGCCGGAGCAGGTCTTACCTACCTCTTCAACTCCTTCCCCTTCCGCTTCCGCTTCCCCTGCGAAAGAACCTGCTTCCCCTGCTCCCGCTTCCTCTCCTTCGGACACCTCTGCTTCTTCTTCCTCTGCTCTTCCGTTGCCCTTACCTAGCCATATTTCCCATACTTCATCTTCTGCTACTAACAGTCCTCAAGTTCCAGAGTTACCGTTGTTGACGGATCATCCGAGTCCTAGTCCTCCTCCTCTCCATCATCACCACCCGCATGCTTATCACCACCACTATCAATATGCCCAACACCAACAACACTTCCAGCCACACTTCCAACAACCACTCCCTCAACATCAGCAGCAACAACTACCGATGCCTTCGACAGCCCCTACCAGCCCTTACCTTAACCTCTCCATATGCCGCGGCTATGCCAAGACGGGGGTATGCCCTAATCCCGCTAGCTGTATATACCAGCACCCACAGATGCCTTCCTCTTCTGCATCGACAACAGCAATGAACTACCGCGCTGCCGCTTCTTCCACGCAATATCCTCCCTCGGCCTACCCCTACTCCGTTCCCTATGCTACCTCTGGATATGCCTACCATCACTCTCCTTCTCATCACCCTCATCCCCAACAACCTTATCCTCATACCATGCATCCATCAATGCCCACTTATGCCCATTACGAATACGGCGTGTTCACCGAGGCTCAATCTCAAATGTTAAACAGAGAGACTAAGCATAGCTCTGACGGTGAACAACGTCCTCCTTCTTCTCCTTCTTCCTCTTCCTCTTCTACGGACGCTTCTTTCCTCATCGAAAGGGAGGAAACCGGTAACTTACCAATCCACCATCCCACCAGCAATGAAAGCGATTCCAGCTCGCCCTTGGCCTCACCTCAATCACCTTCTCTCTTGCCTTCTTCGTTATCTCCTTCTTTGCCTCGCCCTCTGCTTCCAGCTTATGCCTCTCCTTATGCTGCGGTCGCTGCTGACTCTTCCAATTTTGGTTACGCTCACTATCATCCTTATTACCAATACCATCCTTACATGCGCCCTGCCTATCCATTTGCACACTCCATCCCTCAAGCCACCAGCTCCTCTCTAGATGAAGTTGCTCAAGCTCCAGTTGGTGGCTATCACCCTCAAAGCAGACAAGAATACCAAGAATACTATCACCTGATGCAGCAGCAACAACAGCGACAACAAGATGTATCCTCTTCTCCATTCTTCTCTCCCGAAAGCTCGCCTGAATCCGCACCACAACCACAAGAAAAAGAAAAAAACGCTTCTTCTCCCCTGCCTCAATCCTCTCCTTCCGAGCTTGAATCTTCTGGATCCACCAAAGCGGAAGAAGAAGATGAACAAAAGGAAGTTGCAACAACGGGTCCTTCTTCATCCCTGTCTTCTTCTTCTTCTTCTTCTTCTTCGAACTCTGAACAAACAAAGGAGACCGGCCAACAAAAAACCGGCGAGTCTTCTGCCGATATTAGCTCCTCGAAAGGACAAGACGATGAAGCCGCGAAAGACGGAGAAACAACACTAAAGATAACGGAGGCAGCTCCATTGCCACGAAGAACCTCCAGACCTCGTCGCAGGTACCGAAAACAAAGCAAAGCAGGTGAAACCCTCTCGACAGAGGACAAAGATGTTGTTATGGAGGATGGATCCGCCACTTCTCCTCGTCATGAGAAAGTCGAAAGAGAAGAAGCAGTGAAAGAAGTTGTTGTGGAACAAAATGGAAGTAACGATGAGAAGACGAACGAAAGTAATAACGGAGACGACAGTGGAAAGTTTGGTGATAGAAAAAGAGGAGTGGATGGAAAGTCGCATCGTGGCTCCTTCCACAACAACTACAACAACAGAAGATACAACAACAATCGGCGATCAACAAAAACGGAGAGCGAACAACAACAAGCAGAACAGGGAACAACAGAGGATCAAACGGAACCATTTAGGCGAGATAGAAGGAAGACAGGAGGGCAACAACCTCGTCCCAGATTCGACAACAACAACAAACAGAAGGAAGAGTCGCCATTCCAAAACAGAAGTCAGAGACGCAGCCGAAACAACAGCTTCAAACAAGACGGAGAACAGCAACAACCACCACAAACAAACGGTCATTTCAATCCTCATCACCACTCTCACACAAATGGATACAGTAATTCTTCCTCTGGAAGAGGAGGAAGAAGGACCGGTGCAGGAGGAACTAGAGGAGGTGAAAGGGGAGGAAGAGGAGGAGGCAGCAACAACAGAGGAGGAAGCGGTTTTGGAAGCGGAAGAGGGGGCGGCAGCAACAACAGAAGAAAGGAAAGCGGTGGCGGGGGAGAAGAGTCATCTTCCTCCTCCTCCTCTTGGCGACCGACCCACAAGTCTTCTTCTGCTTCGTCGTCCCCGGCCATGGCCCCACAAAAACAGCACAAGCCGGTGATCGTCAACTGAAAGAAGAAAAAAAAAACTTTGCTCGAGAACGTTTCGAAAGAAGGAGCAAACTGAACACACCTACCACCCCCACCACCACCGTTCGTTCTTTTTTTTTTATTTTAAACACTTTTGTTTTTTTATTTTTTGTTTTTCTTTTTTATTTTTTGTTATTTCTTATTCTGGTGGCGGCGCGATGGATGGAGATTGGATCCCTTTGCATTAAAAAAAACCCTTTCTTTTTTTTTTTCCGCTGTAAACGTTTGTCTGTTGTTTTTGCTGTTGTTTTATGTTGGAAAAGAGGAGAGAGAGAGAGAGAGAAGATTGGAAACGAAGTCGCTTGCAACAAAAGGAGGAAGAAGGAAGAGAGAGAGGAGAGGCCAAACAACAACGATGAAGAGGAGAGAAAGAAATAAGAAGGAGAAGGCCAAGGATGGTGATCATACATAACAAAAATCATTTACAGCGAAGCGAATAGTTTTACAGAAAGAGGTGAACAAACAAATAAATAAAGACAGACAAGAATGAGTCGAGCCCGTTCAGCAAATGAGGCACCGCTTCTTCTTCTCGCGACGTCCAGCGGCGCCGCCCTTGGTGGGCTGCGGGGACAACACCGCCCGAATGGCCTCATCAAAGACCTGCTTGAGGCCCTGCTGCGTCAAGGCGCTGCACTCCAAGTGGGCCACCGCGCCGATGCGCTTGGCCATGCGCTCCCCCTCCTCCTTGCTCACCGGGGAGAGGCCCTTGCTGGCGAGCATGCGCAGGGTCTCGGGGTCGTCCCGCAGGTCCACCTTGGTGCCGACCAGCAGCTTAGGCACGTTGGGGCAGTGATGGGTGATCTCAGGGTTCCACTTGGCCTCCACGTTCTGGAAGGAGGGCGGGGAGACGGTGGAGTAGCAGAGCAGGAAGACGTCGGTCTGGGGGTAGGAGAGGGGGCGCAACCGGTCGTAGTCCTCCTGCCCGGCAGTGTCCCAGAGGCCCAGGTTGATGACGCGCCCGTCCACCATGACGTTGGCCGAGTAGTTGTCAAAGACGGTGGGGATGTACTCCCCAGGGAAGGCGTTGGTGGTGTAGGAGATGAGGAGGCAGGTCTTGCCGACGGCGCCGTCGCCGACCACTACGCACTTGATGGATTTAAAGGAAGCCATTTGCTACGTTATCTGTGAGATGCGGAGATAAGAGGATGTGGATGGATGTAGAAGAAACTTCTTTGAACAACAGAAAAAAAGGTGTTGTTGCTTGCTTTGGTGGTGGTGTTGTTGATGTTTGACAAGAGGAAGGAAGAAGAAGATGGAAGAGAGAGAGAAGCATTTATAAAGCGGATGCTTTTGGCCGTTTGGATATCCTATTTTTTTCTGTTCCGATAAAAACGGACTTTTTTCTTCCTGCTTTCTTTGAACAAGTTTAAACTTTAGGATGCTTTCTTTGAAAGTTCAAAGAACCGAATCCAACCAAAAATAGTATTTCCATGGCAACGTCCCATTTTTTTCACCAAATAAAGATAATAACACGTCATAAAGTCACCAAATAAAGATAATTTGTACACATTTCTCCAAATAAGGGAAATTTTCATTGATATTTATTGGAGATCCAATCTGATTAATGTCTACAAATTTAATGTCTACAAAAACCAATTTTAGTAGACATGCGAAGAGAGGATAGGAGAGAAGAGAGAAGAGAGAAGAGGAAGAGGGAGGAGAACAAAAGGATTTGTTATGTATATCTAAGAAAGAAGCTGGAGTGGAAGCAGCGAGGATCGATCCGGTCTCTCTTCTTTCTTGTATTTACAATGTTGATGTCCTTCCTTCATTCTTTTTTTTTCGGTTAAGCTTGTTCAGTCCTCGTGCTAGGATGATCGCCACCGCCATCACTGCCGCCCCTCGGTTCTTGTTCTCTTCCCTCATCAAAGTTGTTTGAGGCCTCGACAGCGGTCCCTTCTTCTTTATCGCTGCTTCCCTCTTCATCATCGTCATCGTCATCGCCTTCATTACCACCTTCTTCATCACCGTCGTCGTCATCGCTTGTGGTTGCATTTGAGTCTTGCCCGCTGTCTCCATCACTGTAGCTTACTACTCCTAGCGGAGCCCTTGGGAGGAACCCCAAGGGTCGGTCTAAGTGCTGTTCATATTTACTAATGTCAACAGTTGAAAAACCTCTACGTTCAACTTCCGGGGAGGAGGCTGAGACGAATGCTGGTCTTCTTCCATCTACCAGGACACCGCTTTCCTCATCGCCATAGTACCAATCGGGAGTACTCTCAGCAGAGCTGCGCAGCGGGGAGTCGTTAGAGTCGTGAAGGCTCACCAACGTTGGCACTTCACCGCCCAATATTGTTCTACTATTCGTTGTTTACAACAGAACAGCACAACAAATGAGCATGAAGACCAGGAAGGACAACAAGAAGAAGAAGAGAAGAAGGACAACAAGAAGAAGACGAAGGCGACGACAACAACGACGAGGAGAAGTTGAAAGAAGGAATACAAAACAAGCAACAACAAGAAGAACAGCAAGAAGAAGAAGAAGAAGAAGAAGAAGAAGAAGAAGAAGAACAAGAACAAGAACAAGAACAAGAACAAGAAGAAGAAGAAGAAGAAGAACAAGAAGAAGAAGAAGAACAAGAAGAAGAAGAACAAGAAGAAGAAGAAGAAGAAGAAGAAGAAGAACAAGAAGAAGAACAAGAAGAAGAAGAAGAACAAGAAAATGAAGAAGAACAAGAAGAAAAGGACTAAGAGGCAACGAACGTGGGCATGCCTCCAGGGGAGGAATTATGGTACTCTCCAGGCCGTTGGAAGGGGAACCCCTCCGAGGAGTTCCTCAGGGCGGCAAAGGAGGTGGGGTCAGTGTCGTCATCGCTCGCCGCGCAGTCCATCTCATCGTCGTAATCCACCTCGTGGAGGTAGGAGGTGCCCTCCCCGTCCGAATGGTTGCCTCCGCGCAGGTGCGCAAAGCCTACGCCGGCCGCCCCGCCAGCCCTGTGACGCTGGTGGGAGCGGGCGTAGCACTCCTTCTCCCAGTTCTTCATCCTCTCCTCCCGCTCCCTGCGCTCCTCCTCCTCCTTGCGGAGGACCTCTTGGATGTAGTCCTCGGTGAAGAGGAGGTCCCCATCCTCTCGAAAGTGGTTGTGTTTCGGGTGGGTGCTGCTGAGGAAGGTGTGAAGGGAAGGAGAGGAGGAGGAGGAGGAGGAGGCCTTGTCTTTGTCAGAAGTATTGGAGGAGGAGGAGGAGGAGGCGCCGTCCTTCCCCATCAGTTTATGAAAGAGCTTCATATGTACAGAATAGAATAACAAAAACAAACAAAAAAGAGTAAGAGAGCGATGAGAACAAGACCGGCTGGCTTCTTCTTTTCTCTCCTGTGGCTCTCCTTGTCCCTTCTTCCCTTCTCCTCTGCTTCTTCCCTTCTCTTTCTGTTCTGCTAATTTGGAGGTTTTTGTCGACATACATGCATCACTCGCCTCTTCTCCTCCTCTCCTCTTCTCCCTCTCTCCGCTTCTCTCTCTCTCTCTCCCTCCCTCCCTCTCTCTCCCTGCTCTCTCTCTCTCTCTCATACTTTTGCAGTCCTTGTGTTGTAAAGCGAAACCAAACCAGACCGGCTATATGTTTTTTCTGTTTTAGATGTTGATGGAAAGCTCCTCTCCGACAGTCTTTTGAGCGGCTGCCATTTTGGCACGCTCCCGGTTCTCCCACCACTTCCAAAGGAAGGAGCCCACCATGAGCAAGAAGAGGGCGGGAAGAACGCTCCATAAGGGAGTTTTCTCGGAGTTGGTGAGAGAGGGAAAGATGATCCAAAAGAATGCTGCTGCCGGGCTTCCCAGTGTTGTTGCAATCTGAAAACAAAAGCAGAACATGATAAGCAAATAAATGCATATGGAGAAGGAGAAGGAGAAGGAGACAAATGAAGTAATAAAAAGAAGAGAAAGAAACCAGATTGTAGTTGGCAGAGGATTCATTCAGGCCAGCGGCACAGTAGTAGGTGCAAAAGAAGCCGGCGATGAAGATGACTCCGTGCCACCAGCACTGTTCGCAGCCATCAGACACTCCAAAGAAGCATTTGAAAGAGTTGCCCAAGTTGCTATGAAACAAGAGATCATTCATTCAGTGCCAAGAGAGGGAGGGAGAGAGGGAGAGAGGAGGGAGTGAGTGAGAGTGGGAGTGAGAGAGAGAGAGAGGTAAGAAAGGAAGTGAGAGAGAGAGAGAGAGTAACACGCACATATAAACGTCTTTGGGAGTCTCGGAGAAACCGTAATGAGGAATGGTGTCCATCCACCAACAGAATGCAAGGGTCAAGAACTGAAAGACGCTGCCCCACCACAGCATTACCAACATGTCATAAGATCTGTTCCTGTCTTCGCCTGTTTCTTCCACTTTGCGAGCTCTCGTTTTCTTGTTTAGTTTTTTTTTGTTAACTGAAGAGAACGGAACAAGAAAAGAAGAGTAATGAAATGTACCAAGAACTTTTCTTGGACAACGTTGGCAATGGCACCGGGAGCAACAGCCAACATGAAGATGAAGGCCCACATCAATCCTCCGTCATGTTGCATCAGCTTCTGCTTGCCCTCCACTGTATTGGCAAACCATGTATAAGAGAACTCAAAGGAGCCTTGAAAGCCAAAAATACAAACAACAGGATCGACAAACCAACAGCATGGATGGTAGGACTCAGCGAAAGCATAATACCGCTCACCACAAGCACCAAGGCCAATATTGGCTCCCATCTTAAACTGAGAGAGAGAGAGAGAGAGAGAGAGAGAAGTAAGAAAGGAAGTAAGAGAGAGAGAAAGAGAGAGAGAGAAACGAACTAAGGTAAAGCTCCATCTTTCTTGCCGATGAAGATGCGAGTGCAAATCATGCTCCACAAAATACCCGTCTATAAACGAAAGAGGTCAATGGAAGAAAGAAGCAAAGAATGAAGAATGGGAAAGAAGAAAACAGAAGAAAGAAGAAAGACGAATGAAGACAGAAAGATAGTAGAAAAAAGAAATGAGAATAACTTTGCTTGATTAGAAAGCAAGTGTGACATACGTTCACTAAGAGAGGCTGCAGCAAAGGAGGCGTTCGGTTCTCCGGACTGGCGTACACCAAAAGAAGTCCATTGAGTCCGTTGAAGACGCCGTTCAATATAAGCATCCACCAGTACGTCCTTGTGTGAAACAACAAAGGAAGAAAGAATGCAACGACTAAAATGTAAGGAAGCAGAAAAAGATGACCAGTTTGACAAACACAAAAAAGAGAGATACAGCATACCGAAAGGCAGGTGTGTTTCGTCCGTAGCCGATCAACTTCCAGATCCCCGTGTGCAAGCCAAACCCCACCGCGAACACAAAGCTGCAAAAGATGAGGACAAAGTAAGGCCCTCCCGACTTGGCGTCAAACGTCTTGAGCCACAGCGGCAGCGACACGGTCTGCGTGGCCACGCCCGTCACCACGCCAACCGTAAGAAGGGGAGAGAGCCAGTCCACGCCCCGAAGGAGGCGCCACAACTTGTTCTTGCCTGTGTTGGCGTCTCGCCCATCGCTTTCGGGAGACAATAAAGGGAGCTTTTCGTTATAGGGTTCTTGGATAACCGGATACATGTGGTTACTGTAATATTCGCCGCTATGCCTGCCCGCCATTTTTTGCGTGTGAGAAGCCGTCTCCCCCTCCTCCTTCCTCCTTCTTGTTGAGCGTTTCTTCTCTGTTGACCGGCCAACGGGGGAGGAAAAGACAATGCAAAAAGAAAAAAAGAAAGAGTCTTAATACTTTTCGGTGTAATTGCCTGAGTGTAATGACGCCGGCAATTAAGTTTTTCCTAGCCGAAATTCTTTTTCTCTAGCTAAACGTGGGTGAAACCGGCGGCGGGGCAACTAGTTGCTTTATGACCAAGAGCTCGGTCATCCACACTGACTCCCCCTCGAGACGGCCGTTGGGAAGGTGCGCGCTCCCTTGCCTCGGTAGAGGCCTTTTCCTCCTCTCCATCCAGGCAAAGCACAAGCCAGTTTTCCGCGTTTTTCTATACCTGATTACGATTGTCTACGTTTTATGTGCTTGTTTAGGAAATTAACTCCAATTTATATTTGCGTGACGTGTTTCGGAAAACAGATCCAACGAGGAAAAAATAAAAAAAAAGGGAGAAGAAGAAACAAGTCGACAGTGAAGAAGAGGTTGCTCAAGGAGGAATTGGGGCTGGAGCAGAACGAACGGAACCAGCGGCTGACCCGGCCTTGGGCTTCTTTGGGGAGGGTCTCAAGCAACTGCTGCATGACCCCTTTGCCGAAAAGACCAAGCAGCTGGAAGAGCGAGAACGCGTCGTTGCGGAGAGGGAGAAGCATGTGGATCATGTCCTGCGCCAGCTCGACGCTCAAAACAAAAACGGTGTCATCACTCTTCGCGTAGGACACACTGTGGAACCTCCTTCCATGGCAAAGAAGCTTCTGGCGGACTGCGCAACTTTTACTTGCTGCCCGAGCTGAAAGAGCAGGTAACGAATCAACTGGAATCACTTCTGGAGAAACGAAGGGGAAGAGGCTCTCCATGCCTCAAGCTGAAGAACGGCCAGCTGGATGGCAGTGGTGAGTACTGGCAGTGGCACAAAATAAAGCACATCGACAGTAATCACTTTCGAGTGCACACCCAGTCCCACACCAACGACACCGTCACCATAAGGAAGGATGGACTTACCACCTTGTCATGATAAGAACTACCGTTGCTAACTCACAGAATGGAGTGTACATGGCCCTTCAACTCAACGACACTGAAGTTAGCCAAAGCTACAATTGCATGAGCACGAACTACACAGCCAAAACGCAGATCAACGAGCTGTTCACCTTCAAGAAAGGGGACCAGCTGCGCGTGTACCAGACCCACAACAATGTCGCTAACAATGGTGGCCTTTACAACCAATTCTCCATTGTCCTTCCCTAACAACGTTGTTAATGCAGTTTCACTTGAACTAGTCTTGAAATAGTCTTTTTGAAACAGATAACACAAAAGGATACAAAGAGCAAAGGAAGAAATATAATTCAAAAAATAATAAAAAAGCAAACAAAAGGATGGAGATCATCCCCTTTCTACAATTTCCTCGACATCCACCTCCACTTCTTGTTCTACAGGGGCCGGGTGGTGATGGTGTTGTTGGAGTGGATCCTCACGGGCCTCTTGCTCCGCATCCCCATTCTCACTAAACGTAAAGAGGGTGATGGTGAGGAGGCCGTTGGAGTAGAGCTTAGTGGGAGTCTGAGCCACGTCGACCTCTGGTGGCAGCTGCCCCTCCAGCGTGAGCTCCCCTCGCCAGAGCTCCTCCTGCATGATGCGTACGTCCATGTCGGCAGGGAGGACGTTCCTACGGGCCTCCAACTTCCAGTGGCGGTTGACCTTGCTGATGGTGAAACGTGGGGCTTCCACTCCCACCAACTCAAACTGATACAGCACTTTGGAGAGGGAGGGAATGGTGATTATGTTGTAGCGAACCGATGTGTCATGACCGAGGTCTCCCAGGCCAGAGTAGGACAAGCGGTCCCGCTTCCTCTTTCGGTCGGGGCCGCCTAGGCCGGAAAGAAGGTTTGCCCCGCTGGCAAGAGAAGGTGTGGAGATGGAAAGAGAAGAGTGAGGAGAGGCCTCTCCGAGGAGGTGAGCCTTCCTTGCCTCCTCATAGGCCAGCTCGAACATGGCCTGCGGGTGGGTGAGGTCCCCGATCATGCCTCCGCTGAAGCGCTTCAGGTCCTCAAACTCCAAGGGGTTGACAGGAGGGATGTAAGGCCCCGTCATGCCCCAAAAGATCTTGGCTCCTCCCTTCTGGGACTCCAGGACCCTCCGGGCATGCTTTGTTGGCAAGAGGCCCAGCTCGTGAGGCAGAGGGGTTTGTGTCTGCTGTTGGCCAATGGTCACGTCCTCTTTGCTGCCGAGGGGCGGATGGACGCCCACCACCGCACCGTCAGCTCCTGGCGTTCCAGCGGCAGCCCCAGCAGCGCCCGCTGCTCCCCCTTCCACTTCCATCTTCTCCGAGCCCTTCACTTGCTCCATGATGAGGTTCACTCGGCATTTGCCAAAGTCCTGTCGCCGCTGCCTGAAGCGCAGAGGGACCAGGCTGTTGTAGAACCAGTAGACCTTGCCCGCCTCCACGCAGTCCGTCTTCAAGGCGGCGGGCGTGTCCGAGAAGGTGAAGAAGGCCTGGAGGAAGCTCCTCGTGATCTTGTTCTTGATCTGGGCCGAGACCTCCTCCCCTGGCAGGTCGTTAAAGTCCTCCGTGTGGTGAAAGAGCTCCTCCACGCCGGGCAGCTGCGTGCCGTGCGCCGAGGCCGCCGAGGAGCCGCTCGCGGGCGAGGAGGCCAGCCGAGCGGCGCGCGGCAACAGCTTTTTCTTGCCTCCGTGGTGCGGCGTGGCAACTGCAGGACTTGTGTTCATGTTGTGTTACCTCCTCTTTCCCCTTTTCTTCTTCTTGGTGTTCCCTTGGGCGCCTCCACACGTTGCACAAAAAAGCTTCTTGTGGTGTGTTCTTTTTGTGGAGCGCTTTTTCAATTATTTTTTTTGGGTGGGGTTTTTTGTGTACGTTTTGTGGTGAGGTTGTGTGTAAAGTAGCCGTTAGGCCTTAGTTTTTTTTTTCTGCTCGACTATTGGTCAAACCTTGGAGGCGGTTGGGGATTGGTGTGGATTTTGTCGACAAAAAGACAAAGTCCGAGGACGAGGGTTAGTTTGTTAGTTTTACGCAACCCCTCAAGCGGTTTAGTCTACAAGGAAGCCAAATAAATAAAGAAGAAAAAGAGAGAAAGACGATGATGCTGCTCCTCATCCTTTTGGCCGGGCAGAGGAGGAGGAGGAGCTAGAAAGCAAATCCAACAATTTCTCCGTAGCCGTGGTGAGCTGTTCGGCATAGTCTCGCAGTTGTTCCTGGTCTTGCGTGGTCTTTGTGGTCGTCCATTTCTGCTGGATGAGCATTCTGATGGACGCGATGAGCCGCTCCTTATCGTTCTCCTCGTCCTCCTCGACCTCCTCTTCCAAGCTCTCTTTTTCCTCCTGTTGCTCCTCCTCGCTCAGCAATTTTACGAATCCGTTGGGGAAGAGGCCAAATCCTTCACTGGTGAGACCCGTCCACCAGCCCGACTCGTGCATAAAGTGTACCTCGATGATGTCTCCCTTCCTACATTACACCCAATCTCATGAGCAAAAAGAAAGGCGACAGAAGAGAGAATAACAATACATACTTTAGCGATACTTCGTCGTCTTCTTCGGCTGTGTAATCATGAACGACGCGAGCTTGGTGAAAGGTGGTAGCAGATGCGGGTGCTGGCGATGAGGCCAACAGCGCCGAGATGGCCGCTTTGTGTTGTTCCTCCACGCTTGATATATCACCCGCTGATAAGGAGGAAGGCTTCCGTGGTGAAATGAACCGATTTCCTCTTCCTCCACTTGAGCCAGGAGAAGGTGAGTCTTTATGGTTGGTAGAAGAAGGAGAATCAGGAGCAGGAGTAGAAGTACTAGAAGAAGTGGGTGAGGAGAGAGAGGAATCTTCGCTGGTAATGTCCAAAGAAGCGTCGGAAGAAGAGGGAGGTGAGGTGGCCTCTTCGCTGGACTCGTTGAGGAGTACTTGCGCCATCATGGTGGAGGACAGTCGATGGCTTCCATGCCTTGCGGTGTTCCTGCCATGCGCCGAGAGCAGCATGGAGACGGAGCTGTCTCTCGCCCTCGCAGAGGGCGCTTTATGCCACTTGCTCCCTGCGCCCACGCTACCGCTTTTCTCCTGCACAGCAAGGGCCTCTTCCACTCGAAGAGGAGGTATAGCGGAGGACATTGATTGAGTTCGCGATTCCTCTTTGTTGTTAGAATCAGAGAGGTTTTGTTTGTGGGCGGTCATGTCTTGCATGGACTTGACGGGGGTCAACTTGGCGGAGCGAGGGCTCAGTTGGGTGGTGGTGGAGGGCGATGGCAATGAGGATGACAACAAGGATAAAGAAGAAGAAGGAGAGGGAGGCGAGGGAGAGGGGGAGGAAGGTCGTGCAAGGTCTAACTCTTTGAGTAGTTCTGCGTCAAGTTCTGGCTTGTTAGCAGAGTGAGTGTGTTCCCATGTGGTTAACAATGTAAACACTTTAGGTCCACCAGTTTCCGATACTGCATAGAGTGAGGTGAAGAGAATGGGAAAGAGGAAAAGTTGCAAGATGAGGTTTAGTGAGCAAAAGGGACATTTTATAGACAGAGGAAAGAACAAAGTACCTAAATCTCTAAGTTTATCTAAGTGTGCTTTTACTCGCATAGTGGCATGCTCCAAATGCTCGTTGATAGTGCTCTGCATCATGTAAATGGGAGCCTGTAGCATACAAATGTATGCATGACGAAATATGAATAGCAATCAAAAGAAGAAAAGTAGAAGAAGCAACAAACCATGCGATAATATGACTTGTCGTTATCGTAGAAAACTGGTTCTTTGTCTATGTTCTCTAAGTATCCTATTTCCTATATAACAAAATTGTTAGACGTCACCCAATGAAACAAAAGTGATAAAGTGCAAGGAGAGAGACGTGAGAGAGTGGAGAAAGAATGGAGATACAGCTTGGTAACTTCAAGAGAGAGAGAGAGAGAGAGAGAGAACAAACCATAAGAGTCTTCATGAGGTATTGGCTCGTTTCTCGCTCTGGCCAACCCAAGTTTTGTCGCACCCAGTTCACAGCCTCGCTGCCTATAATCCATGCATTGCGAAAAAAATAAAATGGTAAGTCAGGGAAAAAAAAGTGTGACAGAAAATAGAGGGAGGAGATGAGAGACCAGAGAATACGCTCTTATACACTTTGATGCCTCTTCTTTTCTTTCGTAGCGGAATGCCATTCTTGGGGCTGTTCATGGCGGCGATGACCGTCCGCACGTCATCGTCAAACGTGCCCGTAGAGTTCTTTCGCTGTTGGGCCTTGAGCTGCGCGGTTGCCCCTGCTTTGGCGGTCCTGGAAGGCGCTCTCGGCGAGGTTGGAGGGAAGCCAGAAGAACACTTGTCCATATTGTTGCTGTCTACTTCTTTGAGATTTTTGGTCAAAAAAATCCCAAAAAAAAAACAGGACAGCGATGGAAGTCTTACGATTGCGAACAGGGGTGTTGGTGTTTTGTTCACTGCTTACAAAAAAGAAGGAAAATCTCTACGTCGTTTTGTTGAGCAGCAACAGCGGTATACCTTTGTCGAGCACCACCAGGCCGAAGGGAGGAAAGAGCAGAGTCCCTCTCTCTAGCTCTCCCACTACTTTCTTTCTTCTCTCTTCGTCTTCGTCAACACATAAAAAAAACAAAGTCCAGCCAGAGGGGTCATAGTGATGATCTCGTGACGACACAGTGGTTTGCGTGTCGACGCGACATTTGGTGGCCAATAGCGAAAAAATAGGCCATCTAATCAAGATTATCTTGCTTCTTTTTGCATAAAATTTGCAGCACCGCTTATCTCTCCAAGTCTTTTTCTTATTCGACATTCAAAACCTGACGAATAGATGTTAACTTCTTTCCCTCCCTCACTTTTTATTTTTTTTTTTGGTTGATATGCAAGTACATAGTTTTACTCAAGACCGAGTTGACGTGTAATGCCCGTTGAAGTCCAGCCGCATCAGCAAATCTTCCACTGTTGAGAACATAAAAGAAACGAGAGAAGTTAGATCAGCGAGAGAAGAGAGAGACAGAGAGAAAGAGAGATGATGGTGATGGTGATGACAAGAGAACGCACAATGAGGACTCTTTTGTTGCTTGACCACTCCTTGCAACACTGTGCACAGCAGCTGCACCCGTTGATGAAAGACATCTCCAAGTTCGTGCAGCGAGCGAGTCGCATTCATTTGTCGTCCTTCTACCGAAGCAGAAGTGGAAGAAGCAGAAGAGAGACGCTTGAAAGCCCCTGTGACATCGAGTGCCTTCTTTATGGCAGCCATCACGGAAGCAGCTCGCTCTGTCAAAAGACAACGATCGGTTATCTTGGCGAGAAAGCGTTGGTGCAGGGCAAGAATCTCATCCAGAGTTCTTGCTTTTGTGAACAACGGCTTATATTCGACCCATACTGCCTCTATTGCCTTTGGCAAAAAGTGTTAATGAGGAACGATAAGGAGAAGAACGAAGGAAGAAAGAAGCAAGTAGTTTGATACCCTATTCATGATATAATCCTGAAAGCTATTAACAAAATGAAGCATTTTGGCCCGAAGGAGATGAAGGTGGTGGGCTGCTCCCTTTGTGCATCCATAGAAAGACAACTGACGGAGCACGATGTCCAATCCGTATTTGGCCTTTTGTATCTGTAGCAGCAACAACCACACTTTGTTGTACTTTTCTTGCACTTCATTGTCCAGAAGTAAACTGATTGGCCAAGGCGGCTAAGGTAAACATTCAGTTGATTGATCGAGAAAGAGAGGAGAAGCAGGGGAGAGAAGTTACATTGTAACGCAGCCGCAAATCATCCAGTCCATGACTACGAGTGTTGCTTAGCTGTAGGGACAAGGAGGCTTCAACTCCACCGACCGATAATGATGAAGAGAGCTTAAAAGAGGTCGAGTAGAGAGCAAGCATATCTTGCAACAATAAGTTAAGCTCGAATTGATCACCAAAAGTGATGGTGTCCCCGTCGTTCAACTGGAACCGAAACAACTCAAAGTAAGTCTTGAAGTTGAGAGATGAGAGGAGCATAGAAGAGCTAGAGGAAGAAGAGGATGAGAGAGAGAGAGAGAGAGAGAGAAGTAGAGGGCGAAACCTGCTGCAACAAATGAGGAACAAGCTCACGGTAAAAACTAGCATCTTGCATGAAGAAAGCAAGACGAAGCCGAAGCATATGGTCCCATAACTTGTACTTCTCGGTAAGAAGTTTCAGCAAAGCGGAATGAGCTGCGTCATAGCGCAGTACTAACGATGGCAACAAACAACTCTCTAGCAAGAGAGAGGGATGAAAAAAAGCCAATGTGTTGCTATGCTTGGGTTCGTCGTGCCGCTCTGATTCCTCTGAACTTGCCAACATCCAAGCTACGCAATCTGGCCCTTCATCGCTCCAAGAAGATAACTTGTTTGGTGTGTATAGGTGTTGTAGCTGGATATTCGCGATCTCCTCTTCCGCAACGAACCGTCGCAAAGCAGAGATGAAATCGCTGAACAGATTTGTCTTCGCATTATCTATCAAAGTTGCAAAGGAAGCATGTGGGCTGCATTGTCGCGCTAGTCGCATGCTCTTTCCGGCAAGAAGTGCTTTTTGGGCTTGTTCTTTGTTGAAGAAGGATGGCAAAAAGAGGGCTTCATCGCCTACTTGTTGTGTTCGTAGCACAAAATCCATTTCCCAGTCCATAGTTTCTGCTCCATTCATGTTTGCTTTGCTATGGAGTTGTGAGTCAAGAGAGAGAGAAGAAGAGAAGAAGAAGAAGAAGAAGAAGAAGAAGAAGAAGAAGAAGAAGTAGAAGAACAAGAAGAAGTAGAAGAAGATGAGGAAGAAGAAGGGGGGGGGGGGGGGGGGGGGGGGGGGGGGGGGGGGAGAAGAAGAAATACATAGAAAGAGAAGAGAGATGTACGAAAAAGCGATAATAAATTCTGAATGCGGATCTTGGAGCTGGCCATAGGTTAGCCATAAATGAAGCATGTCCAAGAAAGGCTTGATGGTAATGCTCAACAGCCGCAACAGTACCAGCAAGCGTTGGCAACTTTGCGTGTTACCACGCCGAAATGTGTAGCATTTCTCTGTTATCAGCATTTCATAACTGGTAGTGAAAGAGCTAGAAGTAAGTAAAGAATACTTAACACGGTGAGTCAGAAGAGAACTAACATGCATGATAACAGTTGGGCTGCCTCGAATGAAGATCGAGTCAAAATAGAAGAAGTGGTAGTTTCGCCATCTTTAACATCGTAACCGTCTTCGCTATCATCTTCATCAGCTAAAGTAGGAGCAGGGAGACGATCACATCGGCAAGCGAACGAGTGAAGAAGTTGGGAGAGCATTTGCAGCTTTTCGAAATGAGGACGAAGGGCTGTTTCAACCCATGCTAATGTGATGCTATTTGTTGAGGCGGATGCTCGACCTCGCGATGAAGGTGGAGGAGAAGAAAGAGAGCCAAGGTTGGGTAACTTTAGAGGAAAGGCAGGTACAGGATCAACAGGGCTGGTGCATGCCCCTGGAAAGATGTTGAAGGAAGGGAGTGAACGTGGCGGAAGAAGTTGGTCTAGTGAAAGTGCCCAAGAAGAAGAAGAAGCGGAAGAAGAAACAGAACAAGAAGAACAAGGAGAAGAGCGATGACAACACGGACTAACAGAAGGAGAAGGAGAAGGTGGAGAGGAAGAACGGGCGTTTTCGGTGCGTAATAAGAGGAGCAGGTCAGCCAACAAGGCTTTGTGTTGGTGCAAATGCTCTTCGAGCCCTGCGGAGAATGCTTGCAAGGTTTTGCTGCTCCGTTGGTTCCCTAGCAAGCCGTTGTGTCTAGGGAGAGCGGTTGACGAGAAAAAGCAATGAGAACAGTAGAGAGACAGAGGAGCGAAGGAGACGGCGGAGCAGAGAAGCGATAAGATCAAGAGGAGAGGTAATCGCGATTACCGTTGCGCAAAGGATTCCAGTTGGTGAACAGCATTGGCGACGGGCAGGAAGCCACGCAGCTGATGAGCAAGACTCTGAGGGGAGCGATCGACCAGTCGGTAGCCTTCAACCAGCTGTTTCAAGAGAGACGTAAGTAAGGTAGAGATTGTAGCATATCAAGATGTCCTTACATGGTAGCCTTGTTCCTGGTGGTAGTCATTCTCGGCTTGATATACTCCTTCTTCTTCATCTTGATCTTCAAAAGAAGGTCCGAACCGAAAGAGACGAGTGGTAGGACAGCCCATCAGCAGGTAGAGCACCTCCTCCACGGCCTGCCGTTCCGTTATCGTTTGATAGGGAGACTGCTTGTAGAACCATTGGTGCTTTTTATAATGCCCACGCTGCGCTCGAAGAGGAGGTTCGTCGTCCAAGAGCGCCCTTCCGTCCCAACCATCCAACAAGCAGCAGTCGCTGCTCTCCATCTCTGGGCGGTAGGCGGTAAGGTTGCTTTGGTGCCGGCACCGTTGCTTATAGCGAGTCGTAAGACAAGCCGTGATTAGGCACGCCGGAGGTGGGTTATTTTTTGTGTCTGTTTTTTTGTTTTCCTTTTACTAATTTTGCTTTATTTTCGTTGTCCCATGGATCGGCTTGATCTTGGCGCCGCCTTAGTCGCTGCTCTCCATCTCTTTCTTTCTTGCGGAGGAGGTAATGTCCACGTCGTCATGGAAATCTTTATTGGCGCTTTATTCACGTCGTCGTGGAAACATGGATGGCATCATTCATCTTTATTTGGAAATTATGATGTAATATAATTTTCGTTCCGGTCTATTTCATGTCGTCATGATAATATACGCGGACAACAAATACAGAAATAAAAATATGGAAGAAAGAGGAGGAGGGAGAGGAACTGGACGGCTGGCAGGAAAGACCGCTATCATCACTGGCGCAGGGTCGGGCATAGGCAGAGAGACTGCCATTCTGTTCGTGGAGCAAGGGGCCACAGTGGCGGCGGTGGACCTCGATGAGGCCGGCGGCCAGGAGACCCTCTCCCTCCTCGAGGCCCGTCTTCATCAGCTCTCAGCGGAGGAGGAGGCGGCCACCACCAAGCCCAAGCAAGGAGCGTTCTTCTGCAAGGCCAACGTGGCGGTGGAGGAGGAGATAGTGGCCATGGTGGAGCAAGTGGTGCAGCGGACCGGCCGCATCGACGTGCTGGTCAACAACGCCGCCGCCTTTGTGTTCGGCACCGTGGACGAGACCTCCGCCGAGGACTGGGACAAGGTGCTGGGCGTCAACGTCAAAGGCACGGCGCTGGTCTGCAAGCACGTCATCCGCCAGATGAAGCAGCAGGACCTCAACGAGAAGGGCAGCCGAGGCTCCATCGTGAACCTGGCCTCCGTCTCCTCCTACATTGCCCAACGAGGCTTTGTCCCTTATAACACTAGCAAAGGTTTCACTCTCTTCTCTCTCTCTCTCTCTCTCTCTCTCTTTGCTTCTCTGCTTCTCTCCTCTCCTTTTGTTTCCATTTGGAAGGCCAACACACCCACACAAAAAACAAACAACAAAACGCCCACAGCTGCGATACTGGGGCTGACGCGGTGCATCGCCGCCGATGTGGGCACCCTGGGCATCCGGGTGAACAGCGTGGCGCCAGGCACCATCGACACGCCAGCCACCAGGCGTGCCTGCGCTGCCAAGGGCTACTCCGTGGAGGAGCTCAACCAAAAGGAGGGCCCTCTGCACGTGCTGGGCAGGATAGGGCAGCCGATGGAGGTGGCCCAGGCCATCCTCTTCTTGGCCTCCGATGAGGCCTCCTTCGTCACGGCCACCAATCTCATGGTGGATGGTGGATTCACCGCTTTCTGATTCTTTCTTTCTTTCTTGTCGTTTCTTTCTATCTTTCTATCTTCTTTCCCTGACAAGATGCATGGCGAGCCCTGAACCTCCTCACCCCCTCTCACCATCAGTGTTCATAACTGCTCCAGCCCATCACAATTGTCACCTCCTTCACTGCCAGACAAAACCTGCTCACCATTGAAAGTGTCCTGACTGACCCAAAATAAAGAGAAGAAGGACTCACGATACCTGCTTTTACTCGCAACAACCTCATCTAGCAATGATTCTCCAGTGTGCCCTGTGGTGCAGCTCTTGTTGATGAACAGGTTTCTCCAACCCTTTCTGGAGCGGCCTCCAAGTGGAACGCACATGCTCCCCTGGCTGGTCCGAGGTGAAGGAAGGAATGTAATGGGCAGTTTTTCAAACCCGCAAGAGGGAAGAGAAGAGAGATGAGGGTGTTCAGACCGGAAGCTAGTTTGTGCATTGTGGCGGAGCAGATGAAGCAGCAAGGGGAAAAAGGAAGATGGACAGGAAGAGAGCAGCTAGCCCAAAGGAAAGGAAAGGCAAGGAAGAGACCCCAAAAAAAATACAAAAGAAATATTTTTCTTCTTTTTTTTTTTTCGGAGCCTCACCTGCCGCCAAGGCTCTCCATGCTGCACGAGGGGGGGCCTCATTGTGAGCGTCCCCAAGGCCACCGAGGAGGTTCAGGGCTCGTCGTGCGTCTTGTCAGGGGGCAACTGGTCTTCTTGTTCTCCAAGTTACATTGGAAAAACAAACAAATGGTTGAGAGAGAAGCAGAGAAGAGAGAAGAGAGGGAGAAGCGTAGAGGGAGGGATAGGAGAAAGAGGTGCCGTAATACTGTTATAAAAGTACTTGTACTGTTCAACATACTGAAGCAAAAAAAAAAGTTGTCTGTTTAGTTAGTTGCCCTTCTTTCGACTGAAGAAACCACCAGACTTTTGGGGTCTGCCTCCACCAATGTTGCCGCTGCCTCCACCGCCGCTGCTTCCGCCTTGTCCTCCGCCTGCCTTGGTCAACTCGGTTTTCATTCGATCATTATCCGCCTGCGCCTCCGCTAAAGTGAACTTGGTCTCCACGAGCTGCTGCTCCAAACGTTGAAGCTCCTTTCTCAGCCTCTCGACCTGATCCCTGCCCTGCGCGATTTGGCTGTTGAGGTCAAACTTCTCGCTCTCCGCTTGAGCCAGGGAGAGCTTGCTTGAGATGAGCTGCTCCTCCACGTCGCTGAAGCGCTTGTTCATGACGTCCTTGTTGAGGTTGCTGAAGCGGATGCGACCGCGGGGCTGCTTCTCGCTGGACTTGTCCTTGAGCTCTTCCAAGGAGTTGAGATATTGCACCTCGCAATCGCCTAGCTCCACGGACCAGTGCACGTTTTGCTTCTCCCAGCCTCCTTCCAAGATCTCCTCTGCCGCTTGTTTCGCTGTTGTTTGGTAGTTAAATTAGTAAATAAACGATCGGGATGTGACACCATTAAAGCAAACAATTACAGAACCACAAAGAAACAACAAAGATGTTCACAACAAGAAAAGAAGACAAACCTTTGAATAAACCTTCCTTGACTTGCTCTACCATCTGCTGACGCTGTTCCGCGCTGGTCTTTTCCCAAAGCGAGGTCAACTTGGCAAACAGTTGCTGCACTTTTGGCACCAGCAAGGACAGGCCACGATCAAACTGAGCTGGCTTGCCCACTGTCAACATCTGCATGCCCTGCACGCGAGTGTTAAAGTGGGTGATGTGTCCGCCGGCCTTCTCGTCTCGCTTGCGTTGGAACTGGCAGAGAAGGTTCTGATTGTCGCCGCTGTTGTCGAGGATGGGGCGAAGCTCGGTGGCGAGAGGCAGGTCAGGGTGGTCCAAGCCACTGGCTCGGACGGCGCGCAACTTCAGCACAGCGCTTTGGGAATGGCAGTTGTTGTCGAGAGCCATTTCAAAGCGGTCAAACATGACCTCGGAGAGGGACTCAGCTTTCTCCTCTTCGGGATTAGGGATCACCCGTTTCTCTGATTCTTCTTCTTCGGGGGATTGCTTTTCTTTGTCCTTGTTGTTGCTTTGTTGGGCGTCAATAAGTTTCTCCTCCTCTACGAGCTGGCTAAGCGAGCCTGGTGATAGCAAGCTTAATATAGCCTTCTCCAAGCGCGCATAAAAGGTCACTTGAATGCTGCATTCAGTCAAAGGAGAAAGCGAGAAAGAGAAGAGAAGAGAAGAGAAGAGAAGAGAAGAGAAGAGAAGAGAAGAGAAGAGAAGAGAAGAGAAGAGAAGAGAAGAGAAGAGAAGAGAAGAGAAGAGAAGAGAAGAGAAGAGAAGAGAAGAGAAGAGAAGAGAAGAGAAGAGAAGAGAAGAGAAGAGAAGAGAAGAGAAGAGAAAGAATAAATCATTAAACAAAATACTCAATTTGTGAGACGGAGACTAGAATATACGTACTTAGCAAGAGAGTACTTGATGCCGTCAACAACGGTCTTGGTAATGTCAACGTCATCCGTAGTAGTGGCAGGGGAGGCCTGAGCGGCACTTTCCTGTGCCACTTGACTGGAAGTCAACTGGCTGATACCAGCCGAAGCGAGCTTCAACATCTTGTTCATGTTCTTCCTCTCCGTTTCTTCCACACCCATGCGCTCTCCCCACTGCGTGTGCTCTCGCTCTATATGGCGAATGTAGCGCAATCTATATCAAACCATAACTTAGAATAGTTTTCTAATTGATTTTAAACAGTTTACATGAAAGCGAAAGTACCCAGGTTTGCTCAAACGACCCTTTATGTCGGAGGAATGCAACGTAGTTTCTATTCTGTGCAATTTATCTTGCATGGTCTTAGGTGGGAAATATCGGCCATAAAGGCGGAACGATGCTGGTTCCAATATTGCCTCCTGATAAACATCATGTTTAGGCAAAGAAACGGAAGAAATAAAGCAAGCAAGAGATAAAGGAAATCTTGAAAATCAATAAAAGGAGATACCTCGACTGCCTCGTTTGCTGCAACGATCAACTCACAAGTTACCCGCTGCAACTCAGCCTAAGTAGAAAAACGAGTGCAAAACAGTGTAAATGAGTACATTTGTTTAAAAAGAGAATTGGAAGGAGGAAAGACAAACTTGGAATTTATGCACAGTGCCCTCCTCTGGGGTAAGCTCCTGGGGAGAATCAGGCAAAGCGATGAGAGCATCCTTCAAAAACGGCGGGAAGGGCCAGTCAGGCTGGTTGGTGATTCCTAACTTTCCAATCATCATATGCAAGGCCAGATCTCGCAGCACCGGATCAGTAGAGTCTGGGAGGTTTGGCAATACCACCATTAACTCAGTAGCCTTTGTTTAAAAAGAAAAAGGAGGAAGTGAGCGAGAAAAAGATATGCCAGAAAAAAATGACAAAAAACAATAAGACATAGAGACACATTGAAAGCGTGATAAGAAATAAAGAATATACCTGCATGCTGAACTTGCTATTTAGGTAGAGGTACTCTTCGGGCTTCAGCTGCAAAAGCATTTGAAGAATATCACCACTATCACCAAGGTAGGCTTCTATGGGACCTTCAATGATAAAGGTATACAGATCCTTCCATACTTGTTTGTCAAAAACGAGCTGAGCGCCATGCAGGCTTCCGCCAAATTCCAAAGTGGGTACACGACGCTGCACGGATTCGTCTCCTTCAACCTTTAAAAAAAAATAGGTAAGAAAAAAATGACAAGAAAGAGGAAGGAAAGAGGAAAAGTTGTTCGAACCTTTGTACGGTACTTAACGCTTAAGTTCAAAAGTCCAGGGTGAGCAGGGCGAAAAGCCTTCTCAGGAGGAGTATGGACAGCCTGCGTGAGAAGGCGCATGTATCTCGGCTCTTTGGAGGAAGAAGGTTGCTTCTCCCTGAACGTAACGTTTGTCATGCCCAGCTTAAACACCGACTCCCAACAACCTACAACTTTATCCTGACCACGTCCGCCCAAGTCCTTGATGGTGTAGGTGGTCAAGCGCTCGGGAGAGAGGTTGAGCTCCAAACCGAAACCAAAGAAGGTGAAGCCGTTTTCGCCTCCTTGTTGGCCTTGCGAGAGCTCAATGACAAATCGATGTAGCGTAATGCCGTACCACAATCTTTTAAATAACACAAGTAAATTAGATAAAGGATTGCGGAAGAAAGCCAAAAAAAAAAAACCAGGAAGAAACTCATACTTGTTTGTTTTGATGTCGTGCGCTTGAATTGCGTCCTCCACTCGTTTATGGGCATCGGGCTTGTCGGGCACTTCCCTGGTTAAGCAGGCCTTAAAGCTGATGACAAGATCTACCATGCGTTGCCACATTCCTTGAGTCCAAGAGAAGCTCAGCTCTTCAAAAATACAATGCACAGAACTTCCAATCCATGCTCCAGACTTGGCTTCTGTTTCGTTCACAAACTATATTAAAGTGGGAAAGGGCAAAGATCAGAGATACATTTTAAATGAGAGAGAGAGAGAGGCTGTAGAGAGGGAGAGCGAGAGAGAGAGAGAGAGTAGCAAATACCCGAATTTCAACAGGCATGTTGTCGATAATAGGAACTGGGTCTTCACCAGCGACCATCTGCGACTCTATGGAGATCGAGTGCACAGTAGCTTGCTTGTACGTCCTTATTATGCCTTTCTCTTTATCAGTGATGATGGTCTGTGCGAGATCTACCACCTTTTAGTTGTTGACCAAAAACAAAACGTTAGAGAAACCAAAGGAAAGGAGTTATGAGCAAGAAAGAACAGAGAGAGAGAGAGAGAGAGAGAGAGAGAAGGATTGAGGAGGCAGGAAGCCAATTACCTCCCACTTGTCGTTGGTGGATTGAATCACCACGTTGCGAACAACGACATTAAGTCCGGGCTTCCAGTTTGGGTGCCAGGTGTTAGTGCCAAGAGTCTCGGTGTGCACGTGGATTTCTTTTACCACTATTTTGATGCCTTTAATGATGGCGAGGTCACCAGCCTCCTTCTTGCCTTGGTTCAATCTTTAAGGTGTTTGGTGCGTTCATGTGAGCGCTACATCTTAAAAAGAAGAGAACGAGAGAATAACAAGAACGACAAAGAGATGAACAGAAACGTACTTGGAGAGAATGTCGGGCATTGGTTTGATTACGTCGGGCTCACGCAGGTGAAGATCCAGACGATCGAGCGTAATGGTGATGGGCTCATGTTTCAGGTTTGTGTAGGGCACCTTTGATAGAAGGCAGAAGCATTGGTTTCGATCAACAGGAGAGAGAGAGAGAGAGAGAGAGAGAGAGAGAGAGAGAGAGACGATAACAAGAGAATGCAAGAACGAAGGAACGAGAATAGAGAAGAACAAATAACAAGAGAAAGACAACACGACAACGAGAAGATCAGAGGCTTTACCTGAAGCTGGAGTTCTGTACATTTGGCACTTACAATCTCCAAGTTGGGAGGGATCAAGGTGATTTCCTGCAGCACCTCTCCGTTCAACTCTGTCCCAGTGGATTGTTAAGTTCAGCATATTTTTTGACTTACAAGTAGAAGAAAAAAAAGCCCTCTTTCTTGCAAGATGAAGACGCACCAAAGTTGGTAATTGTGGCGCTGCCTTTGAGCATCTGCACTTTCAACATCTCCTTGTTGAAGCCCTTGATGAACCTTTTCAGGTACGAGCCCAACAGCTTGGTGATGAGGCTTTCCATGGTTTTAGGCTATTTACTGTTTTCTTTAAAAGAAAAAAAATAGATTTGCTGCTGCTGCTGCCGCTGATGCTTCTGCCTTTGTGTGTGCCACGCAACCGCACTTCTGTTGGTTCGCGGGTGGGGTGGAGTGGCGTGGGGGGGTGATAGATTAGGCAGCTACGTTAGAGTTATTTTTTTGTTTGTTTGGTTTCTTGCTACGTTTTACTTACCTACTTGTGTGGTGAGGAAGTAGCAGCAGCCCAAAGGCAAAAAAAGAAAAACACACAGAGACCAACACCACCCCCTGCGAAAGAACACCTCTCTTTATATAAATTTATCCTCCCGCACGCACACAATTTTTTTTCTTTGGGCGGATTTTTGATGTGCGTACCGCTTCTTGACGAAAACTGCAGGAATGGAGCTGTAGTGTCTACAAGAATTGGTTTGGTTGACAACTTGACCAAAGATGGAGAACAGCATGTGTACAAACAACGGATTTTTTGTTTTGTCGACAAAAAAGATACCGAGAGAAGAAGAAGAGAAGGTTTAAAAAGCTACTGAGCAGCACCAGCTGGTCGTGGTGGGGCCTGCACCTGCATCTGAGCGGCTATTTGCATCTGCGCCTGCTGCCGAACGATCACAAGGGCGGCCAGCAATGAGGCCAAAAACACCAGCAGGACGGTGTCCCAGGCATAGCCCATCAGGTCGTCCTCCTCCTCCTCGTCCTCAAAGTAATCATGCAGGTAATCATACTCCAGGTCTAACAAGTCCTCATCCTCTCCTCCTCCTCCTCCTCCTCCTCCAAAACTATCCCCATGTTGTTGATGATGATGACGTCCTTGAGAATCACCATCAACATCACCCGCAGCGGCAGTAGCAGAAGCGGAAGAGGAAGAGGAAGAAGAAGAGGCGGAAGCTGCTGCCAAGTTTTGATCAGGAAATCCCCAGGTGCCAGTTTGCCACCACTGATGCCACTTCAATGCCAACAAGGCCAACGTGGAGGGCACATACGCCTCCGTCGGGTTGTAGGTCAGGGCCAGGTCATAGTACCGCTTGGCCAGATGAAAGTCCTGCGGGAGGCCCAGCCCGTGCTGATGCATGTAACCCAGGTTGAATGCCGCCTGCGGGTTGCGCATGTCGCTGGCCGCCTGATAGAACTGAGCGGCTTTGCTGCGGTCCGCTTGGAGGAAGCGCCCGTTGCCGTAGTAATGAAAGTCGCCCATTTTGAGGTAGGCTCCCGGGCTCTTTTGCTCCGCTGCCTTCTTGTAGTAGTCGAACGCCATTTGTTTTGCCCCATCGTTCACCTCTTGTTCCTTTGCTTCGTCTTGTTCTTCGCTTGGCCTCTCAGTTATTTCTTCTTCTTCCACTGTTGAAGAAGGAAGGGTAGAAGAAGAAGCAGGGAGAGGAGGAAGGACGCCAGCAGCAGAGGCCAAGCCGTTGTAGTAGAGCCAGGCAGCGTTGCTTTGTGCCAGCTCAAGTCCCATGCACGCCGCCTTCTCGTAGCGAAGCAGCGCACCACTGATGTCCCCTTGCTCATAGCGGTCGTGCGCCTCGTCCACCAGCTGTCCCATTCGGCCGCGCTCCACTACGCGCTTGTAGAGCAGCACGGCAGTGTGGCAAGAGCGTGACACGGATAAGCCTAGCCGATGCATTTGGGCAAGGTTGAACTGGGCAACCAGGCTGCCGGCGTGGCTTGCCGCTGAGTAGTACTGTAGGGCCAGACCGTAGTCTTGCTTCACTCCTTTGCCATCTGAAAGTGTTTGCAGTTAGGGAAAAGGAAAAAGAAAAACGAACACGAAAAAAATGTACAAAGGTATCAGAGAGATAAGAAGAAATAAAAAGCGGGAACGAAGAAAGCAGAAAAGCTTTAACGACAAGAAAGAAAGCAAGAAGGAGGAAAGAGAAGACGTACAAAAGTGGCAATTGCCCATGTGCAAAAGGCCCTCGGGATGACCTTGCTCTGCGGAGGAGCGGAACAGCCGAATGGCCTCCTCCTCATTGTGCAGGGGATCATCCGGAGAGGAAAGCAGGTAGAGCTGTCCCAAGTGGGCTTGTGCCTGAGGATTGTTCTTACGAGCGGCGCGAACGAGGAACGAGCGAGCGGTTTGGTTGTTCTGAGTCACGCCATACCCCTTCAAGTACATGAAGCCGAGGTTGGCCACGGCGTTGATGTCACCGTGACTGGCAGCCGTTTGGAAGTAGTGAAGAGCTTTCTGATAGTCTCGTGGTACTCCGTAAGCTCCTTGCAAGTAAAGTGTGCCCATCATCACCTTAATTGAGAGAGAGAGCAGTTAACAATGAAATGAACGAAACGAAGTTGAAAGGAGAATGGACGGGCCACGAACCATGGCGGCAATGTCGCCGCTGTCGGCAGAATATTTCCAGTACTGTACAACGTCCTCTTCCTCGTGGGCCAGGTCATCCTCATTACTCAGCCGAATTAATTCCACGGCTTGTGCCAGTCCCGTATCTGTTATCTCTTGCGCCACTGCAATAAAGAAGGTCAATCAAAGACATATTAAGAATTTAAGCAACGAATAGTAAAGATCCGCAAAAGAACCTTGTTGTGCCACCCGCCTATAATGAAACATGGCCTTCTCGCAATCTTGTTGTACTCCATGACCATGCAAGTGCTTATAGCCCAATGTTATGCGGGCTTCCGGAATGTCAGCCTGCGAAGCAAACTCGTAATGCAAGACAGCCTTAGAGAGAGAGAATGAGAGAGAACAGGAATTCATGATGAGCGATCTAACAGTATGCAATGAATGTGAAAGAGAGAGAGAGAGAGAGAGAGAGAAGTGATACCAAAGGGTGATTTACGGGGACACCTTTGCCGGTCTCGAAACGAAAACCCATGGCATACTGTGCTTTGGGGTTTCCTCTGATTGCCGACTGATTGTAGTAGTGCAGAGCCAGGTCATCATCCACAACTCCAAGAGTACCCATCTGTGATTGCACGAAGAAAAGAAGCAACGACGTTAACTTCATTGATAAAACGGAAGGAAAAAGGAGAGGAAAAAAAGTGAGTGTACGCACTTCATAGATGAAACCAAGGACAAACATTGCCTCGTCATTGCCGGCATTGGCGGCCTTTTCCAACAGCGCCAAAGCACGAGTGGGATCTCTAGGTGAAGAGCCAACAGCGATGCTTCTAGTGCCCTCTAACACGCTGCTCACATGAGCTCCACCCAATAGAGCAAGTGCCTCCTCGTAGTCCTGTTCGTCAGGTTGAACAACTGTTGTACCCTCGTGTTTATCAAACTTGGAGGACAAAATGGCAGAGTATGTTTTGAGGCGAGGCTTGTTTGCAACTGTTGTGGATGCAGTGGAAGGCTGCTCAATTGGTGCAAATGGATTTTGAACCCGTTTTTGTTGCTGCTGCGGCTGTTTCTGCTGTTGCTGTGGTTGTAGTTCTGCGTCTTCTTGTTGCAGTTGTTGCCTTCTCTGGGCCAAAGGAGATTTGGCATTGGTTTTTTGGCTTTCTTTGCGCCGTTCTCTGGTTGCCATCAGCTTTTGGAGCATTTCTTTCATGTCTATGCCTGGTAGCATTGCATTATTAGTTTCAGATATAGGCGAATGAGAGAAGAGAGCACGAACAAAGCAGAGAAGCAAAGATAAAGCGTGGGATAACAGTGATCGAGAGAAGAATAAGGGAACGAGATGCCAGTAGAGAGAAGAGAGAATGAAACGAAAACAGAGCAACAAGAGAAAGAAGAGAGTAGAACTAAAGAGAGCAGAAACGAGGAAAGGAAGCGATACTTTGTATGTTGAATTTTTCCTCGTCTTCATCCTCCTCCTCGTCGCCCTCGCCACCCCGTTTTATCTCGCCAGAGAGACCAGCAGCAAGCGCGGAAAAGATCTTGTCAGCCAGCTCCTGATCGATAATATCCCCATCAAAGATGAGCTGTGCCTCAAAGGCCACTTTTGGTTCTCCCTTCACCCCTGCTTCAACTTCTTCATACAACACAACCTCGACCTCGTCATTTTCTCCTTCCTCCTCCTCCTCTTCTGCATGTGCTGTTTTGGAGGTAGGATCAGCCAGTGGGGAGGTAGCGCCTTCACATGGCGTTGTCCGCACTATCAACAACACTATCATCATTGATGGTCGTTCAGTCAGAAAACAGAATGGAAGAAGAGAAGGAGCAAGAAGAATGAAGAATGAAGAGAGATGTGGTGTGTTCTAATCAAAGGCTACCTGCAGTAACTACAAGAAACAAAAGGCTCAAGGAAGTGAAGGGCCGCAAGGTCCGTCGCAAAGCCGTCATCCAGTGTAGGTTTTTCTTTGAAACAAAACTGTTAAAAAAAAAAAACAAACACACAACTTTCAGCAGCAGTGGCTCGGCCGTCTCTCTCTACCACCGCTTCCCGCTCTACTACTCGCTTTGCAACACCCTTTTTCTTTTTTTTTTTTTTTGCTGTTGACACGTCACATTATGGAAATTTTTGGCTTCATTTCCCATTCCTTTCCAAGAAGAGCCAACATGTTGGCAGTTGCCATGGTACACGTCATGACGTGGGTCAAGTTGGCGCGCTGTTGCCAGATGGAAGCAATGCGATGGCTTATTTTGGCTCCTTTTCCCATTCCATTCCAAGAAGAGCCAACATGTTGGCCACTGCCATCATACACGTCATGATGTGAGCCAAGTTGGCGGATTTAAGCCAGATGGAAGCAATGCGATGGCGCATTTTGGCGGGGAGAGGCCAACAAAATTTTTTTTAACGGACAAAAAGAAAGCAAGGAAGGCCAAACGGCTCCTCCACAAAGAAAAAAAACAGAGTTCGTTGCCCTTCTTCGGCAGAAGACGGGGCGCAAGAGTGCACTTTTTTTTTTTGATCGTTCGAAAGCAGCATCTGAAAAAAGATGGAGGTGTTGGCCGTTCAGGCCAATATGAGGTGCGTTCCCTGATTTATTTATTTATTTTTGATGAGATGAGAGGAGGAATGAAACTGATCGCAAAGGCTCTGGTGCGTGCAGGCAGTTTTCGCGGAAGACTGGCCGTCAAGCCAAGGCTCATGTGTTTCGGGATGTGGATGGAATGGAGAACTTGGACGACTTCTTTGCGAGCGATGGTTTGATTTTCTCTCGCTCCCCTTCTCTTGTTCTCTGCCTCTCCCCTCGTTCCCAATTCTGATGGAATGGTTGTTGTTAAGATGAGGCTGAAGAGAAGCCAGAATTTGAACCCGAAATAGAAGCAGAAATGAACCTTTCTTCACGTACGTATCTGTTTACATTCTCTTCTCTCGCCAGTTCTTCTTCTTAGTGAGTTCTTTCTCCTCTTCGCTTGTTTTCTGCTCCTCCGCTTTTCTGCTTCTTGTTCCACAGCCGAAACCTCTTTGCTGGACGAATCGTTGATCGGTGAAGAAGTAGAGGATGAGACGGTCATGAATACTCTGCCCGAACCCGTTGTTGCCTTCACAACAACAACAAGAACGACAACTACAACAACAGTGTCATCAACGCAAACACAGACAGCTCAAGCTAAAGAGAAAGAGAAAGAAGAAGAGAGCCTTATTGATCACAACGACTTTTGGGATGTAGACCATGGAGGTCTGCTGAGTGATACTTCGATGAGCATAAGTCCACCAGCATCACCCCAAAAGCCACAGAAAAAAGGACGGAAGAAAGGGAAAAAGCCTGAACCAGAGGACCCTAAAGAAGAAGAAGAAGCGGAGGATGAGGAGGGAGGCAAAATACCGGAGGAAGCAACATCAACCCGAGGACGGGGCAGAGGAAGAGGAGCAAGAGGAAGAGGAGGAGCGAAAGGAACAACAGCAACGACCAAAACGAAAATGCAAGTGGAGGCACCTACAACAAAACGCCTACAACGAGGCAAGAAGAAACCACAGAAAGATGAAATAGAACATGAAGAAGAGGAGGAAGAGGGCACGGAAGAAGCAAGTGAGCAAGAATGGCGACCAGAGGTTGCCCAACCGGAAGAACAAAAAGAAGATGAAGAGGAGGAAGAAAAAGTTGCGCCACGCCCAACTAGATCTCGCTTAAACAAAAAGGAAGCACAACAAAAGAAAGCAGAAGAAAAAGCACAAGCAGAAAAGCTTGTAACAAAGACAAAAGAACCTCAAAAACCACAACAACAACTGTCACCAAAGCAAAGCAAAGGCAAAGAAAAATTAGTGACACCACCCTCACCGACGAACAAACCAGCAACCACCAAAACGACCAGAGGCAGAAAACGGAAAGAACCATCTCCTCCTCCTTCTCCGTCGGCCTTTGATTTTGGTGAAGAAGCAGAGGAAGAAGAGGAAGATGAAGCTGTGTTCCGGGCACCAAAAAAGAGGAAACCAACAACGAAACGCGCAACAGAAATAAAAACATCTCCCAAAAAGAAAGCACCGCCTTCTGCTCCAAGCAAGCGGCGGCAACAACAGCGCAAAGCTGCAACAACACCAAAAGACGCTTCTAATGTCTATCTCATGATCCCGCTGGAGGAACTTCCGGAGGATGACATGTTAGAGGAGAAGGATAAAGAGCAGGGAAGGAATTCCAACGTGCGCAGAAGCACGCGCAAACGGATAAAACCGTTGCAGTACTGGCGCAATGAACGTGTAGTCTACGAGAGAGAAAAATCAGAAGGTTCGTTTTTTTTTCTTCTCTTTCTCTTTCATCGTTTCGCTTTCTCTTTCATCGTTTCTCTTTCTCTCTCTCTCTCTCTCTCTCGCTCCTCTCGCTCTTCTCTCTCTCTTCTGTTATTTTCTCACATGTATTTGTAACAACCAAACAAAACAGTTGTGCCAGCAGTAAAAGCGGTCGTTCAGAAGCCGCCAACACCCATTGCACCCAAACGGAAGCGAACAAACATCAAGCCCCCTGCCAACGATTAGTTTTGTTTGCTTCACCCCATTCCAATTATTCTTTACTGTTATTTTTTGTTTTAACATTTTTGTTGGTGGATTGGTCCATCATCAAGAAACCTTAAATTCATCATCGCTTTTTCGATGCCTTCATTCATTCTTCCACGCTCCTTCCTCTTGTTCTCTCTCTCTCTTTCTCTCTCTCTCTCTCTCTCTCTCTGTAAATACCACGTCGTCATGAATTATTTTCCTGGAATAGGTCGACAAAAACCTCCAAAAATAACAAAAGAAAAAGAAGAAAAAGAAAAGAACACAACAACAACACACCGCACAACAAAGAATGACCTCCAGAGGATTGGATATTCCAGAGCTGCGGGATCAAACCACGTCCACCGGGTCGTGGTTCGACGTGGTGCCGCAAGGCGTGCAGGAGGCTTTAGGACGGGCGGCAAAACAGGGCTCCCAGTACGGCCAGGTGGGAGCTCAGTACCTCAGCAGGTTCTTGTGGGTGGCCTCCACCGGAGCGGCCGTCCTCATCCTCCCGCTGTTCCTCCGCATGACAGCCGAGGTGATGGTCATAGAGGACATCGAAATACAAGTGCAAGCGCGAAAACAACAAACCGCACAGCCCGCCATTCCTTACCTCTAAAAACAAAAACGACCACACTTTTTTTTCTCCTCCTTCAAGCCAACTTTCATATCACATTCACTGCCCTCTTTCTTTTTTTTTTTTCACTCACCTTTTACTCCTTTGTTTTAAGTTATTGTTCACAAAAATATATTTTTTGCACAGGTACAAAACAATATCTAAAAAGTTTTACGATTGGTTTTTTTTTCCACAAAGATTGCGAGTCTCACTCTTTTGTTTTATCGCTGTCAGCTTCTCCAGCCTCCAGGTCGATCTCCTCCATTTCTTCTCCGTCTCCTGCCCCTTCCGCTTCTCTTCTGTCTTGTGTTGCACCACCCTCTTCTCCTCCCTCTTCCTTCGGTTCAAGACGTTGTGTCGATCGTTGTGGAGAGGGAGAAGGCGAAGCGGTAGGTGTGTGTTCTGGTTGTGGTTGTTGTAAAGAAGAAATAGAAGAAGAGGAGGAGGAGGGAGTGTGAGAAGGGCTTGATGGGGTAGGTGTGGATGTGGATGAGGATTTGCCGTTGAGGGTTTTGCTGCCTTTCTTCTTCTTTGTCTTGGTCTTCTTCTTTTTCTTCTTCTTGTCGCTGTCGCGCAGCGGGGAGTTTGCTTGCAGCTTTTGGTCGTTTACCTTCAGCAAAGAGGTGAAAACTTACAAAGAAAAGAATGTGAGAATGCAGAAAAGAAGCAACCAGAAGAGAGAAAAACAAAAGCAAGGAAAGAAGGAGACTTCATACCAGTTCGACAAATGGGACACTTGTTAGCCTGGTTGCGGAGCACTTCGGCACAACCCTGGCACAAGCACATATGCCTGCAGGGTAGCACAATGGTGTTGCTGAGCTCTGACATGCAGACTACACACTCGCGCTGCAGGCCCGGACCCTCCGCCTGATCCAGTCCAAACAAATCATGCACCACATACGTCACTCCTCCATACTATATTAATAACGTTGATTAGTTATAATTCTTCGTCTTGTTCTCTCTTTCTCTTTCTCGCTTATTTAATAAATAAAGAAGAAGCAGCAAAAACAGTAAGGACTACGAACCTCCATCTTTACAAGAACTCCTTTGGCAGCGTAGGTGTCATCGGCGCATTTAAGAAGGGTGACAAAGGTTGTCTGTGAAGTAATCTTGGGCGGAAGAGCGTGTGCCTTGTCACTTGAGGTGGTTGCTTTCTTTCCCGCTCTTCTCTTCATCACAGAGGAAGTAGAACTTACTTTCTTTCTCCGAACTTTCAAGGTCAAATCGAGATACAATCAGAAATAGGATGAAAATATACGGTTAATATGAGAAGAGAAAGAAAGGAAAGGAAGAAAAGAAGAAAATACCAAAGGGTTCAACGACGATAATGAAAGGGAATGTGGTCGAGTCAGGTTTCGGCTCCAGCTCAGAGGGACTATAGAGAGAAACATCAAACGCAGACTCCAAGGGAAGTCGATACTCCTGACCAAGTCCGGGGGAGAACTGAAGGGTGATAGGCGGCGGAGCTCCAACTTGGCTTTGATAGCCAACGAGGCTGTTCTCCTCGTCTCGTTTCTCCTTGGCCATAAAGTACACCGTTATTTTACATTCCACTTCACTGTCAAACAGAAACCGCAGTTGATAGAGGTTGTGTGCGGGAGAAGAAGACGGTCCTTGTTTGTTGAGGTCTGCCACTTGCTTTCCTTTTCTATTGATGCTGCTGGTGTTGTTGTTGGTGGTGTCTGCTCCACTAACAGAAGATAATGACGGTGATGAAGAAGAAGGGGAAGGAGTATGCGAGGGTGACGGAGAAGAGCTGCGAGAAGAAGGAGAAACAGGAGTAGAAGTGGAAGTAGAAGTAGAAGAAATGGAAGAAGAAGGAAGAGGAGAGTGTTCCACAGGCATCAAGCGTATGCTCTCTCGCTTCACGCAAAAGCCGCAACGCACTCTGTTGGTAGGATGCACCATCGGCGGACGTGCAATAAGCCGAGTAAACGGGGTACTCGTTGCTCTGCCCCAGCCTTCACCTTCTCCCCCCACTGATGCAAGAACAGCAGAGCTGTTGTTGTCCGTTGAAGCGGTGGTGTTGGCGATGGCAGCCGCTGCAGGGCTGCCTCCCCGTCTAGTTCGTTGCTCCTCTTCGGAGTCGTCTTCGTCATCCTCTCCTCCGTAGAGGAAGAATGAAGGGTCTGCGGCTCTTCCGCCCCCCATGAAAAAACTTGGCATGCTAAAACGGCTAAATGGGGAGGAAGAAGATGAAGTGGTGGGAGACGAGGAAGAGGAGGTGGGAGAAGGAGAAGAGCTGGCAAGGTTGTTCTCTACCACCACTTGTAACGCTCTCCCATGCCGTCTCTCCGCTTGTTCCTCACCATCTTCTGCGCCAGAGGAAAAGTCCTCCGTGGAGGTGTCTGCTGCTGAGCTGTCATCCTCTTCTGCCTCCGTCCTCCTGCCAGCCACTTCGTAGGGTCCCATGCCCGTGCTCAAGTTGCCTCCCATGTTTTTTTTTCTTTAAAATTCCACAAGGAAGTCTTCTGTCTGTCTGTTTTTTGTTTGCCTTTCAAACAAAAAAATGGTAGCTATGTTTCCCTATTACTCAATCAATCCTCTCCTGCACTGGTGCCTTTATTTTTTAAAAAAAAACCGTGTCAGAAGGGGTAACAAACAAGAGGAGGTGGGAAACAAAAAAAAAAGAGAGTAAAGAAGTAGTAACTCACCAAACTTGACAAGAAACGAGGAGACGGAAGGAGAGTCTTCTTTCCAGCGCCCAAAAAGGCTTTTCCGTCTTTCTCTCAGACTCCTTTTTTTTATTGCGGGTTTATTTTTTCGTGTGGACACACGCACAAAAACAGGAGGTGATAAACCCTCAGGCGCTAATTTCTCCGAATCAGGCTAATTTTCCTGCTCGCTTTTAGGAAATTTTGACGAAAATTCCAGAATGTGGAGGACACTTGTTGCACGTTTTGAGCTGTTTTTTTTTTGCTGGCCATTATTATTTGTCGACGCCTTAATGGGAATAAAAAAAACAAACGAAAAGTTCAGAAGACAAGAAAGAAGAGAAGACAAGAAAGAAAAGAGTAGTGGAGAGACAACATTTTGTTTGTAGAAAAAAAAAAAGAGTAGCAAGTAGCAGCACGTAGCATGGAAAAAAATTCAACAGAGGGGCAAGGCACTCTGGAGGCTGGCTTGGAGGCATTGGCGTTGTACGGCCAAGAACAGGCACAAACCCCTCCCTCCTTCGCCTCTGCTGAGACGAAGCGCTGCGGCAACGGGACGTTCATCAGAGCGCCTCGTGGAAAGGAGCTACAGGACTTGATCTTCCAGAAAAATGCGCGTCACCCCGCTGGAGGCCTCAAATGGACGGACGAGGAAGATCTGCGCAGACAAAGAGGGTAAGACCAAAACAAAAAAAACAAATACGCAAAAACAAATCAGAGATTTCAAAGGTTGACTGGCCTCTCTTTCAATGACCATGGAAAAAAATATATAGAGTGGCTTGGGATGTTGTCAAACAGATTGGAAGCAACATCATTGAAGGCAAGGACTTGGTCTCTGTCAGTTTGCCTGTGTACCTGTTCGAGCCGCGCTCCTTCCTGGAGCGTCTCTGTGACGGCTTTTCTTTTGCGCCAACATATCTCACAAAGGCAGCTGGTTCGTTTTTTGCATGTTTTTTGGCTTGCTTCTCTCTCTCCCTCCCCTCTTTTTTTTGTCTTCTTTCAGCTTTCTTTTTTGCTTCTTCCCGTCACTTCATTCTCGTCGTTTCTTCTTTGCTTTCTGTTCTACTCTTCCTTTCTTTTTTTTTGTCTTTTGTGTCTTCTCCTCTTCCTTTGTTTCTTTGTTTTCATTTGTTTACTTATGGTTTGATGCTTCTGGTGATTTTTTCTTTTGGGATTATTGTGTTGCAACAATCAACAACAGCAACAACTGATCCATTGGAGCGGCTAAAGAACGTGATAGCATTCTTCATAGCAGGCACTCACTTAACGGCCACTCAGAAGAAACCCTTCAACCCGATTCTAGGAGAGACCTACCAAGCCACGTTCTCGGAGGACGGCACGGAGGTCTTTGCCGAGCAAACTACGCATCATCCTCCTGCCTCCAACTTCCAGGTCATACCGCAGGATGGCTCTTATCATTTTTGGGGACACGGCGTCTTCTCAGCTGTCTATAGAGGCAACTTGATTAAAGGTTATCAGACCGGTCCCAACTATGTTGATTTTCCTGATGGTATTGTTCATTCTTTGCCTTTTTTTTAAATTTCTCTTCTCTTCTCTCTCTCTCTCTCTCTCTCTCTCGCTCTTTCTTTCGTTAAGTCATGTTAATGATACAAATAGGCACACGGATAAGCATCCAATTGCCGTATCTGGAATTCAAGGGCCTAGTCATGGGAGATCGCATTCAAAACTTCGCCGGCAATATGAGCTTTGTAGACCAAAAGAACGACTTGGGGTTTGTTTTCATGCTTCACATTCTATGAGCATCCTGTTTATCGAATTAATTGTCATCTCCTATTTCTTGTCTGCAAAGATGTGTTTTGGAGTTCAATCCAGAGGCACCAAGTTGGCTGAAGAGTTGGTTCGCAAAGCCAAAATATCCTGCCGACTATTTTGTTGGTGACATTTTCCGTTTGAGTACAGCCAACACCGCCACCTCCGCCAGCAATGCTGGTGGCAGCAGCGGTGCCGCTGCTAATGACAAGAAAGAAGTCTTGAGTCGTGTGGAAGGCTGTTGGCTTAGTCACCTCGATTTTGATTCTAAACGGTTTGTTTCTCTTCATGTCCTTCTATCGCTATGGCACACTTACCATGTTATCGTATCGACCGAAGTTATTGGGATTTGAAAGAGGTGGTGCCAAGCACTTTACAGCCGGTGGACGACCCACTTCCCTCAGATTGTAGGTTCAGAGACGACCTTCAAGCACTTCTTGCTGGTGATTTTGCAACTGCTCAACAGTAATTTCTCCCTCCTCTTCTCCTTCGCTGCTCTCTCTCTCTCTTTGTTATGGTGTGTACTGATTTACTGGTTAACAACAGACAGAAAGTGTTGTTGGAAGAGAGACAGAGAGGAGATGCGCGTTTGAGGAAGGAAGGAGCTGCTGCCAGACAAGGCGCTGGCGATGCATCTCGTTCTCTTCTTTCTCCATGAATACCCAAGCAAGGTGTAATACCCTTGAATTCTCCACTTTCTTTTACACTCAAAAGAGGCCCTTTTTTTTTTCTCATGTCTTTTTTTTTGTGCGTATTGAAGAGAGAGAGAGAGAGAGAGAGAGAGAGAGAGAGAGAGAGAAGACAAAATGGCACCGGCGAAAGAGCGATTGCTCATTGAAGACTTTTTTGTTTGCAACAAAACAGAAAACAATAAGTCCACGGAGGGAATAGAAAGGAAAGAAAGCAGCAACGGGGGATAAAGGAAGGAAGGCGTGCGGTGGTAACAAAAAGGAGGGAGAGCAAGAACTTATAGAAGGGGCTCCACTGCAAGAGAGAGAGAGAGAGAGAGAGAGAGAGAGAGAGAGATGAGTATCAACATAAACCAAAAAAAAACAAGAGAGCGTCGAGAGCGTCCGAATGCCGCTTACCAAATTCTTTGGAAAAATTTTGCAGCTGAGGAATGGCCCTTGCTGACAGGGTAGGAAAAGCATAGGTTATGAGAGTGAAGATGCATTTGCCGGAAGAGCCAGAGCCATCACCGCTGCTTCCTGCCTGTTTCTTGGTTTTGGCTTTGCCTTCTTGTTCTACCGCCTTCACGGTTTTGCAGACGCAAAACCCTTCTCCTGTCTCAGAATCGCCTCTTCGCCCATAAACAAGCGTTGGATAAAACCTGCAAAACCAAAGGTTAGAGTGAAGTAGACAGGAAGAGAGGAGAAGGCACCAACACACCTATGTACATCGAAATGGTCACCGTCTATGACCGCACCAAAACGAAAAGCGTTTTCGCTGTCGTCAAAGATGCGGGTAAGGTCTCTGAGATGGACAGTGTTACACAAACAGGAGAATAAAATGAAAGGAAGATCAGTGACAAGCTTGGAAGAAGAGAGAGAGAGAGAGAGAGAGAGAGAGAGAGAGCACAAGAGCAGAAGAGGGAATGGGAAGGAGAAAGAGAGGAGAGAAAGGAAAAGGAGGGAAAACCACTAACTCTATTTCATTCAGATCCACATCAAAAGTGGTGGCCAGTACTTTCCCGTCCTGGGAAAAAACAACCCCTCGGGACCACTCCTTGAGGTGCTTCTCCAAGTTCTCCTGCAGCACCTGCTGGCTCTTTGCGTCGATGGTTGCAGCACCCTCCATCTTTTACTAGTGTTTTTTTTGTTTCCCTCTCCCCTCCTTAGGCTCTGATTAAATAAATAATTTTGGTTAAAAAAAACCAAAAAAAATAAATAAATAAATAGCCGCCTCTAATACTTTTTTTTTTCGATAACAACCCCCAAACCAAGAAGAATAGACAGAGGCTTTTCTTTCCTCCACCACCCCCTTTTTTTAAAACAGCCCCCTTTGTCTTCTTCCTTTCACTCCTGTCTCTTTCTCCTTGCCTTTATTTTTTTTGGTGCAGAGGGCGGGCGTTCAAACCCCGCTGCACGCAATTATTTTTCTCGATTTCTGATTTTTTATTAGCCGAAACGAATGATTGCTATTGGTTGGGACACGCTGTTTTTTTTTCCTTTCGGTTTGTGATTTATGTCGACAAAGAAGAAGAGAGGTCTGCGCGGACTGATTTGAAAACAGGTTTCGTTTGCTCTTCTGTGGCGTGTTGAAAGCATCAGCATCGATAGCTAGGCCAAGAACAAGAATCAAAAAAAAAAAAGGTGATACCACCTGGTTAAAAACGAACGCATGAATTTCCTTGGGCGGTTGGAGTCTCTTCTGGAGAAGGTGGATGAGGCTGCCGCCAAGACGATCAGCCAGTCTCCCCTCAAAGGTTGCTCTCTTTCTGCTCTTTCTATATCTTGGGCTTCTTCTTGGTCCTCTCTTCTTGTTTTTTTCCCCTTGCTTCCATTTTGACAAATGTTACATAGGAGAAGCAAATGGTCAAACAGGCCAGCCTAGTGCCGCTTCAGACAACGGCTCAGCTTCTGCTCCTCTTGGTTCACCCTCCTCTATTTCCTCCTCCTCTTCTTCTTCTTCAAGACACAGACAAGGATCCTCCTCCTCAAGCAGGTTGCCTCCTGCCAAACTCAAGTCGGATGAAGAAATATTTGCCTTTCTCAACGCTGCCACCCCCATTGACTCCAACAACAAGAGAGACAGAACAGCAACAACATCGGCTACGACGACGATCAGTCCTGCAAGACCAGCGAAAAGAGGAGGAGCAGGAGGAGGAACGTCCAACAGCAACCAAAGAAATAACTTACAGGCTCCTTCTCCAAGAGGAAAACGGCCAACAAAGAAAACGACAACCCCAACAGAGAGGTCTCTCTCGCCAACGAAGAGAACGCCGTCACCGCCTCCATCATCACTTGCAGAGAAACAGAAGCAACAGCACCAAAAGCAAGATGAAGTGAAGGTGGAAAGGAAGGGCGATGAAGAAGAGCAGATGGCAGCATCTTCTTCCGCTGTTGCTGCTCCGCTGCAGCAACAGGTGAATGATACAAAAGAAGTGGATGTGGAGAGAAGAGAAGCACAAGCGACGAACGTTGAGACGGAACAAGAGGCGTTGGATAAAGAAGGACAGATAGGTGAAATGGTACCACAAAATGTAACTGAAGTACAGGACGAAGGAACAAGCATAGTTGGCAATACGATGAATAAAGAAGTTGAGCGGCAAGAGACTACAAACAAGGAGCAGGAGGGAAGAGGAGGACTGCCAAGCGATGCTAAAACAGAAACGGAGAAGGAAGACCATGAAGGCACAGAAAAGGGATCAGAAGAGAGCGAAAGAGTTAAAGCAAAGGGCAATGAAACTACGAGGGAACCAGAACCTGAAGAAGGAGAAGGAGAAGAGGAGGTCGAAGAGGAAGAACAGGCAGTCGAAGAACAAGAAGAGAAAGAAGAAACAAGTGATGACAAAGAAGATGAATCAGAGGAGGCATCCTATTACGACTCGCTTTTAGAGGAGAACTCGCGTCTGGCAATGGAGAATAAGCTGCTGCGAAGTGAAGTTCGTGCCTTGAATGACGAAGTGTCAGGGCTTACCGAGCGCTATCGTCAGCTTCAAGAACAGTTTCAAAAGGTTTGCTTGCTTTATGTTTTTGTTGTTTACTACAAAGAAAATTGAAAACATTACTCTTGCTTTCTCTTATCAGTCGCGAGATATGGCACATAAGCTCCAGTTGGAGGCAGTCGAGAAAGAACGATTGCTGACCAAGTTGAAGAAAAGCGAGGATGAGTTTGATGCCATTCTCAAGAAAAAGGATGCCCAAAACGCGGCCTTGCAGGTGTCTTTAGAGGATGCAAAGCAAGAGCTGTCCGCCACTATCCAACGGCTGGAAAACAACATCCGGTTGCTGAACGAGGAGCTGCAGCAAGAACGACAACAAAAGGATGCAATGATGCACTCCCACAAACAAACGGTACAATCGTTGAACACTCATAACCAACAGTTAGAGGAGCAATTGGCTGTGGAGAGAGAGAGTTCTCTGAGGGATCGCACTGAGGCGCAAAGCCGGGAGCAACAACTGCAGGCAGACATTGCAGAGTACAGCAAGTCTCTGGCCAACAGCCAGCGGCTGCTGGAGGAGAAAACGCACAAGCTGCAGATTGCCACTAGTCAAACGGCGCATCTACAGGCTCTCTCGGAGTCGCTTCGACAGGAGCTAGCAGAGTACAAGCTGCGAGCACAAAAGGTGTTGCGGCAAAGGGAGGCCACCATTCTTCGCTTGAAACGAGTGGCGGCTTCTCAGACACGAGGCACCAACTCTCAACGATCCTCTGAAAGTGGTGATGGCACGGTCGTTCCTTCCTCTGAACTCAATGAGGGCGGAGAAATTGTAGACACTTCGAGCCAACAGCAAAGCGAAGAACTCGTGGACGAAACTGCTGCAGTTGGCGCGGAAGCGTCGTGGTTGGGTGATGATGAAACGGAGCAGCTGTTGAAGCTTCAGACTGAGAACGAGGTGCTCAGGTTACAGCTTATGGACACAAAGCAGCTGCTAGAGAACGAGCGAAAACGGTTCCAGGCAGAGATCGTAGAGGCACAGCAACAGGCCGAAGCTGACCTGCGCATCGTGGAAGAGCACATCCAAAACATAGAGAGCTCCTTGAACAAGGAGCGCAATCGTGTAAAAAGCCTTCAAATGGATCTCGTGCAACGAAGCCACGAGGCAGCTGCCGCCAAGGAAGAGCACCAAAAGGCTATGGAGCTGCACGGAGAAGCTCTACGCCTCAAAGATGAAGTCATAAGCAAGCTAAAGCAACAACTTGCAAACTCTAGCAGTGGCAGTAGCAGTAGCAGTGACTCTTCACAACAACAGCAGCAAAGCGAACTGGAAAACAGTCTCCGGCTCATGACCGACCGCATGATACACTTGCAAGCTCAGGTGGAGACTCTGAATAGCGAACGGAACGCTCTTCAAATGCGTTTACAAAGCGTACTACAAAAGAGCGTATGTTTCTCCCTTCCGCTGTTTCTACAGTTTTCACTTTTCTTATTGAGGTTTTACTTGCATCGGCAGAACAAAGATATCGAGACGGGAGTGCAGGGAATGAGAGGAGCCTATTCTCGCCTCGCTGGCAATTCTTCCGCCAGAGAAGATGCCGACACGCTCCGAATGAGGCTCACTTCATCTCTCGTCCCTCAGTCGTGGTCCACCTCCGATCCCCAATCCAGCACCCACAAAGTCTATGCTCACAGCGTTAACGCTGCCAATGCTCTCGATGCTCTTAGTGCAAAAGTTGGCAGAATTCTTCGAGGCAATCCAGTTGCCCGTTTGTTTCTCATTTTCTATTTTGTACGTCATTTGCAACCCTTTTCTTCGTCTCTCTCCCCTTCTCTCACATACCCACCTCTTTCCTGCTTGTCCGCCAGGTACTGCTGCACGTGTGGGCGTTGTTCTTGTTGTCACGGCCTTTGGAGGTGCATGACACAGCTTCCTTTGTCTCTCCAGATAACGGCCCAGGACTGCCTCCCTCTTGAAGGAGGGCCGCCCGCCTTCTTTTGTCCCTTGGTATTATTTATATGTTAGCTCCTTCTCCTCCCTCTTCTTCTTGCACATACATTGAAACTTCTATGTTTTTTATGAGGAGAAAGCAAAAAACAAAAACAAAAAAGTCTCGTACCTACGATTCTAAATTGAACTCATTAAGGCGTCTGACTAAGATGGATGTTCTCTGTGGATAGGCGCCATCACAAACAAGTGGCGCACTAGTGTTGCGGATGAACATGAGATGGTGACGTTGGTGGAAATGGCCATTGCGGAGATAAAACAACGTCGGCTGGTTTGTAGGTAAGTGATGGCCCCTGCAGTTGAGGTTGTTGGTTGGGTGAAAGATCCCAAGACCAAGCTAAGTCCCGAAGGTCAGTGGAGCCACTCCCGATGACGAAAGACTCCAAACCCTCCTCTTGCCAACTACTTCCTCCTCTGGAGAGAGGAAAATCCTGCACGTTGTTGTCTTTTTCGTCGCTAACTATCCTGCGATCGCAACTTTGATGATGACACAGCGGAGATATTAATGATTGGAAAAAGGAGGAGTTACTCCTATCTTCCACAGCATTTTCTTTATCCATTGTCGTGTAAAGTAGATCCAGTTGCGGGCCACTTTCATCCCCGCAAGGTGAAAATAAAGAATAATTACCACAGCGTGCGAGTTGTGGGGTGACGAAAGCATGATCATCCTCTTTGGATGGATGACAACGTTGTTGGTGGTGTTGTAGGTGATGATAATGTAATGCGGCGCTCTCATCCGTGAGGTCATCATTACGGCTCTCCGTAACTGGGTACCGTGGTGTAACTGAAGAAGAAGGGCAAGAACCAGGAAAGAGACTCTTTTCGTAGAACGAGATGCTTTCCTTCACGGCTGGATACTTGGCAGAAAGAACTCTGCAAGAATCCAATAGACGTCCAAGCAAATCGAATCGTTCTGACTCGCAGAAGATGTTGATCATTGCTGGAATAACGGTGGCCACATCTCCAGGAGCCATTGCAAAGAGCGGTTTCTGAGATTCTTCCAGAAAGAGTATGGCAGAGCTTTGGGCCTCCACGGAACGAGTGGGAGTAGTGTTAGTTAGCCATAAACATTCCGCCTTGAGGGCAAGGACAAATGCCCGTAACGAGAAGCGAATGGAATCCGGCAAAGGATTTACGTGTTGCTGTGCTTCGCGATCCACGTCTAGGGTTACGGAGAGTTCATCTAATGCAGCTACAAAGTTTCTAAGGTTGACATCTTTGGTTCCTGTTCTGGCTATTCTCATTCCAGTTCGAACGGAGAGGAGCACGCTCATCCCATCGTTGATGCTGCTCAAATGGGCGAGAGAGGTAGGAAGTGATGCCATTAGCTTGCTGTCGTCAGGGTCATGCGAAGGAAAGTGCGGCCATGACTTCGCTCGGGTAAACAGGTTTTGACAACGAAGCATGTCATCCAAAGTTGTGGAAGGAAGTAAGCTCGAGTAATGAAGGGAACGCAAGTACACATCAGAGTGGAGCATGCATTTGTTGGCAGATTTGTTGGGCCAGAATCAGATAATATTCTGCCTGTTTCTCGTCGCAATCCACAAACGTGGCGTAGTAAGACATCGCGAGCAACACTAAAGCCACACAATAGTTCGTCTCGTCGAACATGTGTGTCAAATGATCGCGCGCTCTTGCGAAGAAATGTTGCGACGTTTGCTTGGCGTCTTCCAGAAGCGCACCCAACGAAAGCACTACCAACACACTTAGCGACAGCACACTTTTTTCTCGCTCTCCTTCGGGGGTACATAGCACATAATAGATGTTGTCTGTTTTTACAATAACAGTGTTGGTAGAGTGTTTCCTAAGTTGAAGGATGGGATTGTACCTTCATGAAGAGCAGCTGGATGGATTGGATGATAAGGCCAAAGATGGGTCCGGAAAGCATCGCGATAGGTGCACGCAAATATGACCAAGTTAAGATGAGCGTTGTTGTTCCAAAGACCTGCTGGCGCGAGCCCGATAGAGCGAGAAGTAAAGTCGTTTGTAACGTGTTCGAGGAACCGGTTTGAATTTGGTTGTGTCTCGCGTTGAAACCGAAAATAGCGCTGAGGGTACACCCTTCTTCGCTGTTCCTTCTGACCGAGGTGCGGCGATAGAGTTGAAGCTTCCCCCAGAGAAGCTCGTCGTTTTCGTTGCCATTTCTTTCCCAATGCATGGCTTGTGCTTTCGTTGGAGGGAGTGTTCTTGCCCGCAAAAAAGCTATCGAAGGAGCAGAAGAAAGAAGCATTATCTCTTTCGTAGCTTTCATTAGGTAGAAGTAAGGATTCGTTCCGAGCTTTGTTTGACGGCTGCTCATTCTGTTGCTGCATCACCAACTTTTCGCCTTGTGTTTCTGTATGCTTCGTATTTGTTGCTTTCCTCCACTTCTTTTCCATCTCAGCGTTTGCCTCATCGGAAGCATTCTTCCGTGTAGCAGCAGGAGGGCCTATTCGAAACGTCCTCTCTTGTCCGGCAGCTCCTTTTTCCGAGGTTGGGTTCCTGCTAGAGATCTGCACCTCTACCCGTTCGCTTCTTTCACCAACCGACTTCTCCTCCTCGTTTGCTTCACTTGGACAGACAACTTGCTGCCGCTGTTGTTGGAGCGATGCTTGGTCTTCTTTTGTTTCTGCTACATCGATGGTCACCGCGTCATGAAACGTTGCCCCAGGTACACAAAACTCTAGAATAAGTAAAAGACTCGCGTCAGAGCAAAAGAACACCAACACAGCCAGGAAGAGCAAACCGTAGTTAACAAAGGTAAAGCAAGGAGCTCCTGCTCTCTTGTCGTGCGAGGCGGAGGAGAAGTGAGCAGTGCGAAAGGTAGTCGCTCCCAACGTACGTGAAAAGTAAGTCGACTCTTGGTGAGCGCCTTGCCCAAAGTAGTAGGAGAAGCCGAGCAGCCGCTGAGGATGACGGTTCCTTCCTCTGCGTTGTTGTCGAGCGCTTGCCGCGGTCGAAACGTGGTTGTTGGGGGAAGTAGCAGCGGGAGCACCGGTTGAACGAGCAGGGCTATCATTAAGTACCTCGCTGCAAGGAGAAGAAGCCTCAACCTTGTTGCTTGAACTCATTTGGCTGGGGACCGTCGTCGATGCTACCCTCACAAAACAAAAAAAAAAAGATAACTCGACCTAGGCTGGCCTTTGGGTTGGGTTTGGTAGGTGGCCCCGCTCCACACTCTTTCGCTCTCTCTCTCTCTCTCTCTCTCTCTCTCTCTCTCTCTCTCCTCAACTCGCTTTCTTCAACGCCAACGAGCCAACCTCTCCTCTCTCTGCTGCCCCAATGGCCAGGACCACCCCCCCCCCCCCCTTGCGCCTCCATCACTAGCATCGTCATCAATCATCATCATCCCATCCTACGTAGTCGGTCGACACATCTGAGATCACCCAGGGGTGGTGGGAATCGGCCTAGGCAGGCGGTGCTGTAAACGGAGCACTCGATTCATGAGCGCTTACATGATAAGGCGACACAGCTTATTCATGAGCGCTCATCTCTGCGTTAGTTTTGTTGTTTGCTTCTCTTTTTCTTGCCTCCGTTCTGTCCTTCTTCACCATGGAGCTACCAACGAATCCAACGGAAAGAAAAACATAATCACAAGTGTGGCTCTGTGTTGGAAAGAGGTTTTCAAGCACCAAGTTAAGAACTAAGTCAAGGGTTTTCAAAGTTTATCTTCCTCGCGCTCTCTCTCTCTCTCTCTCTCTCTCTGTCTCTGTCTCTCTCTCTCTCTCTCTCTTCTCATTGTTTGGAAAGGCCCTCTTTCAAAGCATTACTCTCTGCACTCGCAAAGAAAAGCACTTCTCCACCTTCTCGCTACCACTTAGAGAAGGCAATCAACAAACGATATGTTTCTGCAGTAGCACTGTTGTCAGCTAAACGTCAACGTGGGACATGGAAGGCACTGACGTTTGACCTTTGGACATCATCTGCTCAAGACGCCTATCTTGCTGTAACAGGACACGTCTTTGATGCTGTTCTCAAAAAACCACAGCGGTGAAAATTGACAAAAGAGTATGAGACGTTTGCAAAACATTCAGCATTAATTAACCTCAACAACCTCTTCATTGTAGCAGATTGGTACACAAAACATTATCACTTCTTCTCATTTTCTTAACAGTTTACACATTCACTGTGCAGCACACAAGTTGAACTTGATAATGAAGAACTCCGTTGGATGATCGGAGCTGTATAAACACCTGTTTAAACACCTGTCTATACACTGTGAATGGACATATAGCATAAACGGGAACGATTTTTTCTTGTATGGTCATCTGTCTATACAGCTATCTAAACAGGTGTTTAGACAGCTGCATAGATAGCTGTATAGACAGATGTTTAAACAGGTGTTCAGACAGGTGTTTAGATAGCTGTTTAGACACCAAAGAACCATAATAGTGTTCAAATTGTTTATTTTCCGAACCAATCCCAAATCAAAAGACCTATTCACATCCTCTGCTGTTGTTCTGCTGTTCTTTTTCTTGTCCTTGTTCCCAGTCTCATCCTGGCTCCACGTTCTCATTCTCGTTCTTGTTCTCATTCTTGTTCTCATTTTTGTTCTTGTTCTTGTTCTCGTTCGCATTCTCATTCTCATTCTCATTCTCGTTCTCATTCTTGTTCTTGGTCTCATTCTCGTTCTTGTTCTTGTTCGCGTTCTTGTTCATGTTCTCATTCGTGTTCTCATTCTCGTTCTTGTTCTTGTTCTTGTTCTTGGTCTCATTCTTGTTCTCATTCTCATTCTCATTCTCATTCTCGTTCTTGTGCTTGTGCTTGTTCTCATTCTCGTTCTCAGCTATGCCACTGGCTTACCTATAGTGGCAGGAAAACAAAGATGACGCATTTAGTATTTAAACAACATGAAAAGAGAAAGCAAGATGGAGCAAGAAAGGGAGAAAGAGAAAGGGAAAGAGAAAGAGAAAGAGAAAGAGAAAGAGAAAGAGAAAGAGAAAGAGAAAGAGAAAGAGAAAGAGAAAGAGAAAGAGAAAGAGAAAGAGAAAGAGAAAGAGAAAGAGAAAGAGAAAGAGAAAGAGAAAGAGAAAGAGAGAGAGAGAGAGAGATAAAGAGGGAGACAGAGAGAAAGAGAAATTGAAAGATAACGAGCAAAAGAAATACCTGGCAACAATGCTGTAAATGGCTGGTGTTGGACGATAATCTAAAGGGAAAAGAGTCAGTTGATGATGATAAGGAAAAACAACAGAGGCAGATAAAAGAAAGAAAGAAAGAAAGGAAAAAAAGTGATAGTTGTGTGAGACAGTAAACAAAGGAGAATAGACTGAAAAGCAACTCAGAGATGGAGAGATCTCTTAGAGGGAGACAGGAGGAGACAGGCACCTGAGAGGGGAAGGGAAGAGAGGGGAGAGGGAGGGGAGAGGGAGAGAGGGGAGAGGGGAGAGGGGAGAGGGGGGGAGGGGAGGGAGAGGAGAGAGGGGAGAGAGGGGAGAGGGGAGAGGGAGAGGGGAGAGGGGAGAGGGAGGGAGAGGGGAGAGGCGAGAGGGACACAGAAGACAGGAGACAGAATACAGGAGACGGGAGGAGATGGGAGACGGGAGGAGAGGGAGACGGGAGACAGGAGACGGGAGACGGGAGACGGGAGACGGGAGACGGGAGGAGAGGGGATATGGGAGAACAAGAGAAAGGAGAGAGGAGAAAGCAGAGAGCAGAGAGCAGAGAGAGAGAGAGAGAGCAGAGAGCGAGAGAGCAGAGAGCAGAGAAGAGCAGAGAGCGAGAGCAGGAGAGAGCAGAGAGCAGAGAGCAGAGAGCAGAGAGCAGAGAGCAGAGAGCAGAGAGCAGAGAGGAGAGCAGAGAGCAGAGAGCAGAGAGCAGAGAGCAGAGAGCAGAGAGCAGAGAGCAGAGAGCAGAGAGCAGAGAGCAGAGAGCAGAGAACAAGATGTATGGTGGAGGACCCGACTGGCACTATGAGGGAGAATGAGAGAAGCAGTTGAAAAAGAACAAGATACTAATGGTGTTGTATCATGGAGGACTGGACTGGTCCTCTGACATAGAGAGAAAAAAAAGAAAGAAAAACAGAGATTCGAAGACAACAGAGACAGATAACATCAAAAGAGAGGAAAGAGAAGCAAAAAATATCGTACACTGAGTTTGTAAATAGCTTGCTTCTTGTCCTAATCGCTTCCCATCTCAATGCCTTGTTAACCGGCTGCTAGTTCCTCATTGGTTTTCTGCATGAGAGCTCATCCTCACGGCACTGTAACGAGAGAAAAATGAGTGAGTGGAGAGTGGTGAGTTGGGCACAGGCACAACAGAGAGGTGCTTGACTACATTGGGGGTGGTGCTGTAAGGGTGAGCGAAAGGTTGGAACGGAGGGCTGCCACCTCCCCCAGGAGTGAATCAATCTTGGTGTTAGGCGTTATGGAGGTGACAGGCTTCTGTTTCAAGCTGTGTCCGGAGCATCTCTTGGTGGAGCCCTTGGGTGACATCACGCAGTGCCCAGATGCTGGCATCAACGGCCATGCGGAACACATAGCCAAGCTGTTTGAGGTGTGGATGTGGTGTCTTTATCATCGTCACTGCTTGTAGAGGAACGCCACGAGAGTAAACGCCAAGTATTCCATGTTCCTCTCCCATGTTTATGGTTGCAGAGCCTTTGGTGCTAGCGAGAGAGAGACAGAGACAGAGAGACAGAGACAGAGACAGAGACAGAGACAGAGACAGAGACAGAGACAGAGACAGAGACAGAGACAGAGACAGAGAAGACAGAGAGACAGAGACAGAGACAGAGACAGAGACAGAGACAGAGACAGAGAGAAGAGACAGAGACAGAGACAGAGAGAGAGACAGAGACAGAGACAGAGAGAGAGACAGAGAAAGAGACAGAGAGAGAGAGACAGAGAGAGAGAGAGAGACAGAGACAGAGACAGAAGGAGCGGCTATCAGCAAGTTGGACAGGAGGAGGGGGGGGGGGGCAAGGAGGCGCTGGAATACATTGGGGGTGAAGAGTGTTGTTGGCGGCATCACTCCACACGGAGACTGGAGCGGAGGTTCGTGCCGACTGGTCGCACTCCGTCCTGTGGCTGGGATTCAGTCTCACGCTGTGCCCGAAGCACCTCCTGGTGGAGCCGTGTTTGGTTGGCTACGAGTCCATGAATGACATCGCGGTGAGCAGTTGCTGGCGTCAACGGCCAGGAGGAGGGCAAGGCAGGGTTGCTTGAGACTATCGGTAGGCGTGGGCGCATCATCGTCGTCACTGGTTCCGTCATCATCACTGGTCTCCATCGTGAAGGTCAGGACGACAAAGGTTGGAACGTTCCTTGGCCTTCTCCATGATGGAGCCGCCGGGCAGGTACAGCTTACCACGCCTGAGGAGTTGCTTGGCATTTGTGTCGGTGCGGAAGGTAAGGCCTACCAGGCGTCACCCTTGCGGCACTTGTGTTCATAGCAGTGGAAGAGGCTATTGCATTCATCACCAAGGTGTGCCAGGATGTTGGCACGCGTAATGTTGCCCAGGACGCAGACGGTGAGGCCTTCAAAGGCGACGCCGCCAGCGACGTTGTCTTCGAAGTAGCGGTCCTAGTTGTCCCAGAAACGGGCGTCTTGGTCAGTGCCAGCGTGCTGACTGGTTGAGCCCAGTCGTTTCGCTCTAGAGAGAAGGGAGTTGGGTACAAGAGCGGCAGGCAGGTGTGGGTGCGCGTTGGGTGTGAAGAGTGTATTGGCAGCATCACTCCACACGGAGCTCCACCAGGAGGTACTCCGCGCACAGCGCAAAGCAGAGCTTGGTTTGGCTGGCGACAAGCTCTTGAACGACGTCACGGAGCGCGCGAATGCTGGCATCAACGGCCAAGAGAGACGAGGGGCGGTGCTTCCTGGAAGTGCTGGGGGGGGTTCAAGTACACTTTCGTCATCGTCACTTAGTGACACTAGGCATAGCTGACTACGGTGTCCCCGAGGGTGTCATCGTCGCTGCTGCTGTCTTCACAGCCGCTGTTCGGATCCACCGCGTCGGGGGCAGGGGCGATAGAGTAGACGTCAGCACGTGTGAGAGGAGGGTGGAATATTTGGCGGTGGCCCCATGGGAGTCAGAGAGAGCGCACTCCTTGAAGGCGTTAGGCCACTCGCGTTTGAAGAGACTGAGCCATGCTAGATTCGGGTCTCGGAGGGCTGGTTGAACTTCTCGAGCACGACCTTGTAGACGAGGTTCACCTTCATGGGCACTCTGCGAGCAGTTTTTTTTAGAGAGAGTGAAAGAGAGAGAGAGAGAGAGAGAGAGAGAGAGAGAGAGAGCGAGAGAGAGAGGAAGAGAAGGAAATGGTACCTAGTTTATTCATCGCTCCTTTTTCCAGAAGGGCAGAGAGTGGGTAAGCAGGAAGCGGGGGCGAGCAGAGGAACATACCTGTGGAACCTGGAAAAGAGAGCGAGATAAAACGGAGGAAAACTGAAAAGCTTGCCGTAGGCGGTAAAGAGAGCAGAGAGCGACGGAGAGGAGGACTATCAAGAGAGAAACAAAAAATATCAGGTAAGGACCTCAAGCCCAAGGGAACGATTTGTTTCTTTCCGAGTCACAAACCAATTTGTGCTTATAATTGCCGACAAATCTCATCTCCAGCTCCTCACAGTTTCAGTGGTGTTGTTAGCAGAGTAAATAGGTATATGGAGAAAGTGTATGTATTGTAGTCTGTAACTGTAAAAGTATAAAAGGGGTTGGTGTCAACAAAAGGAAGGTTGACCGTCACAGATTTCGCTTTTTTAAGCCAACACTTGGAAAAGAAGCGAGAAGTGATGGCGTACAAGGAATAGGAAGGCTTTGCCCGTTTTGGTGTGGCGCAGGGTTCCAGAAAAATTCGAGAAACAGAAGGGACGGAGTCAAGGAGCCACTCAAAGGTAACCAAGCGCAAACAGCATTGGAGTAGTGCCAACCCCCCATGGAGAAGACGATAACACAAAGAATCGATGAACGGCGGATTGCCAAAGCTGCTCCTGCGGCCTCTGCTCAGGCCGCGACGGTAGCCGCTACAAAACCAAACTGCATCGTTCGGATGATATACTACGAGGAAGGAAATGCCCGTTCCTTCGCTTTGAGTGAAAACTCAATGGTCTCGGCCGCTCTCCCGCGTCTGGTGGAGGTATTCAAAGAGAAACAGAGGCTGCCCGCCTCATTAGAAGTGCGTTAGCCTCTCTTTCTCTCTCTGTTGCCCTCCTGTTCTTTTCTCGCTTGTTAAATGGTGCTATTTCACCGTGTAGCTGGAGGCGAAGGTATTTCCTTCTTCCCCAACGGACAAGCCACCCCAATTATTCAAACGCAATTGCAACAACACGCCAGTTATCCTCGTGCACCCCAAGGATAAGACCCAGCCCCAGCTTTCTGAACTAGCAGACCTGCGAGGCCAACACCTCACCAAGGGTGAGGAAAAGCACACTACCACCGAACCTGAGGTGGAGGACAGAAAGAAGGCCGAGGAGGATAGAGAGACCTTTAAAATGGCATTAAAGAAGGCTGAGGAGGACAGAAAGAAGGCTGAGGAGGACAGAAAGAAGGCTGAGGAGGACAGAAAGAAGGCTGAGGAGGACAGAAAGAAGGCTGAGGAGGACAGAGAGACCTTTAAAATGGCATTAAAGAAGGCTGAGGAGGACAGAGACGCTTTAAAAGCCACCATTTTGAAGCATGACGAGGTCTTGGCCACAATTCAGAAGAAGCTTTCAATTGCACAGGATGCACACATAGAATTCTAAGGCGCCACCTCCTCAACCTTGCATGCATTGCGTTGGAGGACAAGAACCCCGCAGGAATCCTCTCGGAAGATGATCTGACAAAGGAAGGGTGCGAGAAGAGGGGAACAGAGCTGCCCACAGTGGAAAAGCAAGCAAAATAGCTGAAAGTATCTTCTCTATGCCTACCTCTTCTACCAGAAGCTCCCTTGAACGTATTTTCTACTTTTGTTTTGAAACTGATGTGAACACATACTTTACTACAGATGAGCTCTAGTTTTGCATTCCCTTTCTCATTCTCCATTTATGTTTCTATTCCCATTTATTATCTTTCTCAAATCTTGCACTGTATAGAACACATATGTTCTTGCTCTATTCAGCTTTTTGTAGTAGTCGGCACAACCCGGCCTTGGGTTGTGCCGATCCCTCTCTTTCTTATTACAATGCTTACAAAAATAGAGATAGGATTGGGGTCTAGTCTTGATTTTTGCCAGAAGGGCTAGCCAGAGGTGGCATTCTCCAAAACCGAAATATAATTACGTCGACATGTTTCGACGACAAAAACCCATGTTCAAACGAAGAGGGGCTGCAGAAGAGAGAAACAACAACAACCACCACCACCAGAAAATGGAAGCGCCCAGCGGCAGCAGCAGCAGCAACAAGGAGACCAATGAAAAAAACAGGGGAAAGAAAAGAGACAGAGAGAGCTTCTCGGAGGAAGCTGAGAAAGCCAAAGAGACGGAAGAAAGCGGGATTGGAGGAGAGTCGGCCGTCCTGGCCAGCAGCTCCTCTGCCGAGGAAGGCGCACCCGCTCATCCATTGCACGATCTAAAGCTATCCGACCAAAGCTTCTTGGCGGAGAAGCAACGGTATCATGTACGATAGGCTTACCCTCCCGTTTTATGAACCATTTGAGCTGATGTGATAAACGTTTTTGTTGGCCAGTGTCCTCGCTGTAACTCGAAGCGCCGCTTCTTCTGTTACGACTGTCACATCGTTTTAGCCCATCCTGAACGGACTCCCCGCGTTGCTCTCCCTTTTACCTGCGACATGTAAGCAACCCATCCCTGTTATCCTTCTCTCGTTCTCTCTCTGCTCTCCTCTCTCTCTCTCTCTCTCTCTCTGCTGATGTTTGTGTGTAAGTTTGCACCACCCAGCCGAACAGAAAAGCAAGAGCACGGCGGTGCATGCGTGCGTGCTAGCTCCCGACAAAGTCAAAATGTACGAGTACCCCGAATTCCCTGATTTCTCCGAGGAAGGAACCTTTTTGTTGTTTCCCTCGCCCGTAAGCAATCCTCCTTCTTCTCCTCTGTCGCTCTCATCTCTTGTTACCTCTTTCGTATGTGGTGTCGATGCTTTGCCTTTTCTCGCTTCTCCGTTTGTCAGAGTTTTCTCTTCTCTCTACTCTGCTCTGCTTCTCTGCTTCGCCCTGTTTTTGCTGTTCTAACCCTCACTTTTTTTCTCTTATGCATGGAGTAGGAAGCAAAGAGTATTCAAGAGTTGGACATCTCTCAAATGAAGAGGTTAATCGTTATTGATTCTACTTGGCAGAAAGCCAAAGTCATTCTTCGAGACGAACGCGTGAAACGCCTTCCTTGCATTCAAATCGAGTCTCATAAGACGTTGTTTTGGAGATTCCAACAAGTGGGCGATACTTGCCTTGCCACCATCGAAGGTCTTTCTCCTCTCTCTCTCTCTCTCTCTCTCTCTCTCTCTCTCTCCTTTTCCATGCTGACTTGTTGAACACGCAGCAATCTATTATTTCTATCGAGAGTGGCATGAGAAGCAACGGGGAGAATACCACGGCGAATACGACGACCTTTTGTTCTACTACACGTACATGTACAAGATGATACAACAGAGCTACAAAGAAGAGAACAAGAGCTTCAAGAGGATCAAGAACTACATCCAAGAACAATAAAAGAAAGCAAGATTTTTTTTGTCGATGTGGTGATCTCATGTGTTTTGATCGGTGTCCGCAAAAAATTGGAAATTTCGTGTGTTGCCGCCTTTTTTCGCAAGAAACGGTTTTTAAGAAAGGCGGTTACAAAGGCGGAAAAAGTTATCCCAAAAGCACCACAGTCACAGCACGACACGCACAAGGGGATAGGAAACACGGGAAGGAGACCATGGTGCCACGCTACGCAAAGAGACGGAGAGGGAAGGCCCCCACCAAGAAAGCAACCGCTGTTATGGACAGCGACGACCTTAACAAAGAGAATGACCGACCATCGTCCGTGAACATCTCATCCTCGAGGCCTAAGGCTGTTTCTTCACTCCCTAAAGCCAACGCCACAAAAGCCAAAAAGACACGGAAGGTTGGCTTCGTCTCAGATCAACCCACCGAGATCATCACGTTCACCCGGAATGAACCTCCAAAACTTCAGTTGGACGGTATTCACAGTCGCGACTACGCTGACGGGGACAGGAACAACTACGTGCCTCACTTCGTTCCTCGTTATTCTGACGAGGTAGAAGAGGTGATACTGGACTGGAGTTCGGATGATCAACAAGTGGGCAATTTTTGGAGCATACATGACCTAGGGCAGGAGTTTAGCCAGACAATGACGCTGGACACAGAGAAGCTAAGCATCGCAGAACTGAAAGAAGAGCTGAAACACAGAGGTCTGTCCACGTCGGGCAAAAAGGCAATTTTATTGGCTCGGTTGGAGGAGGCTCTGATCGAGGAGGGCGCAGTTGTACAAAGTGTAGAAGAGTAGTAAGAGAAGAGCTTTCTTTCATTCCTTAGTGCGTCACTGTGGCCTATCTTGAGGTAGTGGAGGGGGTCCTGAAGGCAGAGGGGCTGTCGTCGGTGCTGCTGATTTAGGCAGTGGAGGCGGCTGGCTTGCGACTCCTGTGGAAGGTGGTGGAGATTGAGGAGGAGGAGCTCTGCCAGCAGGCAACGGTGGCGGTGAGGAGGGCGAAGGTACTGCCATTGCCGGAGGAGCCGCAGTTAACACCTTTGGCTTGGCTTGCTGCTGGATAGGCATAGAGAGCCGACGCTGCTGGAAGTTACTATTGTTGGAGGGTGGTTGCTGTTTGGTTGCTTGCTGTCCCTGTCGCTGTTGGGGAGCGGAGGCAGCAATTATAGCACTACCAGGTGGTTTAGCAGCGGCGGCTGTGGAAGCCGGAGAAGATGAAGTGGATGGTGGAGGTGGCTGAGCGCTAACAGCAGCAGCAGCGGCACCAGCAGGGGGAGTCTGGGCGCGCTGTCGATTCATGTGAGAGGGAAGTACAGAAATGGGGGAGGCGCCAGCGGACTCTCCCGCCCTCTTCTTGAGGGACATGGCAATCGGGCTTGGTCCCTTCCTGTGTTTTGCTTCGGGTCTCTCAACCTGCTGTTCCAGTTCCTTTTCTTCTTGAGGAGGCTGTTGCTGTGAAACAGAGGATAGGGACACTTCTCCAGCAGGAACAGCAGATACAGCGACAGCAGGAGGGGGTGATGTTGCCTGATGCAGTTGTTGTGAAGCAGGAGAAGGTTGTTTGGGCAGAGGAGGTGGAGCTGCTGTTGCTGTTGCTGTCACCGCAGCCGCAGTTTGGGCAGGAGGAGGCGATTGTGGGGTCTGTGGGAAAGGCGATGGCGGTTGTGATGGTTGTTGAGACGGTGGAGGAGTGGCAGGTGGTGGTGGTTGTGCAGGCAAAGGAGGCTGTCCTTGGGTAGCAGATTGTGGTGACGATGGTTGAGGTGGCTTTGTAGGTTGAAGCTTTGATTGCGAAGGTTGTTGTGAGAGAGATGGAGGAGCAGGTTGATCGGCTTGGTTAGGCACCGAGGCGGGAGCAGTAGGCTGGGGTGGAGGTACTCCTCTAGGCGAGGCAAGAGAAACATCTCCAGGCAAAGGTGCCGGAGGGCGGGGCGACGGATAATCGTCTTCCACGTCATCTTCAGAGTCTTGATCATCTCCGTTGGCGCGACGAGATAGCACAATCTTGATTTCTCCCTCACCCAGTTTTCCTTCCAGCGGGTACCACGCTCCTTGTTCGATGTTAGGGTGCTTGGCTTGGAACTTTTCCCATTTGCTGGGAATGGGGATGATAAGAGTGCCTAATGCGTCCTCCTTGGCGTCCCTTCGCAAGTCTGTTACTGTTATTTCCAACTTGGGACGAGAAGACAGGCTGGTGGCAAACTCAAATGCCTCATTCCATTCTGGCGTTACTGTCTGGTCGGCTGTGCGAGTGCGAGATACAAGCTTCGGTTTGTGTCCACTCTTCTTATCATAAAGGGACACTGTAGCGTAGGAATCAATTGTGCCTAATGTAAGCAGGGTAAAGAGGAGCATCAGTATTCAAGGAACTTAACAAAAAATGCAACGGAGCAGAAACAACGTACCACTAGCGCCTGGAACCAAACTACGCGCCCCAATTACTGTCACCAACTAATGTAAGCAAATGAAATGGAGGAGCGAACAAGGAGAACAGAAGAGAAAAGGAAGAGAAAACGAGAAGGCATTACCGTGGACAGTTAATACCGAGTCGCAAGCAGCGGAAGAAGCTCCAACTCGGGTGAAAACATGAGGCTTTGGAATGTTAGAGTCGGCGACTCCCTTATTGTTCTTTCTAGCAGAGGTACTCCTTTTCTTGCCATCCCTGCGAGAGGAGGATTTACGGTCGCCTTTAGCCTTTTCACGTTCATCTTCTTCTTCCTCGGCCTTTACTCTGCGAAGGGTGCGTGCCTCCTCCGCGTTTTTCACGCGAGCGTCGAACGTAAGGAAGGGATACTCTTGCTGTCTCCAATTGTGAGGTGCCACTGGTTGGGTCTGAAGGGCACGCTGGAACAGAGGTTGTGCTCCATCAAATGCCTCGGCCGCATGTCGCAGTATACGTTCTTGTTCCATCAGAAAATCGGTCCACAGACTTTGTTGTATTATTGTATTGGAGGGTGACTAAGGTGAAGTAGACAAACTTAAAAAGATAGTGGTACGTACAGGACCCAGCGATGGTACGTCCTTTGGCGTACATAGTGAGCGTGGGTCACCAGCTCGTGTCGTTGAAGATTGACTGATTCTTGTTCTTTTTTAAGCTCTTTCAATTTCTGAAAGAGAGAGAGCGAGCGAGCGAGCGAGAGAGAGAGAGAGAGAGAGAGAGAGAGAAGGATAAGGACGAGGAGTTGAGTATACATAGCAAAGTAACAAGGACGTACGTCTGTGCTTTCAGCTAAGCTCTTCTTAGCAAGCTTCTTTATCTGAGAAGAGACCTTCTTTTCTTTGGTGGTATACTTTTTGAAATTGTCCTTCACCTTCTTCTCGAAGGCAGGGTGCTCCTTTTCGTCAGCCTCCAAGTCGTTGGCCAAGGGAGTAAGGCAGCTTTCCATCAATAACGAACACTATGGTAGCACAAGCGAGAAGGTCAGCATTTGTTCCGACTGCCAAATAATACTCAGCAAACAACCCACCTCTGTCTCTCGCATTACTTCCACCGCTTTCAACAAACCCCCAATTTGAGAGAACTGTTCCTCTGAGATGGAGAGAGAGAAGCGAAGAGAGAGTAAGAACTAAATAACGAATGAAAGCACCGGTGAAGGAAGTGAAGGAGAGGATAAAAAACAACCAAGCAAAGGATCCTGCAGCTGATGACCGAGAGCAAGGAACTCTCCGGTCAACTGAGCGCCAACCTCATTCAAAGCCTGAAGCTGAGCGGTATAGCGCTTGGCTGTCTTCAGAAGGGTGCTCCACTCCTGCTTGCCTTTGCGAAGACTGTCAAAGAGACCAGTTAGCTTCTGATCTAACAGCTCAACGTCCAGCTTGTTGCTCTCCTCATAGGATATGCATAAGTGAAGAGAGCCTTGCACCAGGCTTTTGCTTCCCTCCTGTTGTGGCTCCAAGTCAAACCACTTGTCCCAGTTGCTTGGGTTTTGTTGGATCAACGAGAACGGCACTGTCGGTACATATGAGTAATGCCATGTTTGAGAAGGTGCTCTGGTGGGAGGTTGGTACCTTTCGCACAGCCCAAAAAAGCAGGCTCGGGTCCTTCTGTCTCCGTGAAGCATTCCACTACCAATGTTCGCTGCGGCTCCTCCGTTAGGAGCTCACTATTCCCCAAGCAAACCCTTTAGCAACCACGCAACAACAACAACAACAACAACAACAACAACAACAACAACAACAACAACAACAACAACAACAACAACAACAACAACAACAACAACAACAACAACAACAACAACAACAACAACAACAACAACAACAACAACAACAACAACAACAACAACAACAACAACAAACAACAACAACAACAACAACAACAACAGGGAAAACAAGGGGGACACGCACATGCGAAAAGTTTCATTCCAGATCGGGTTACTTGCTTTGCGTACGACGCCTGTCTGATGTCTTTGTTGTTCCTGCTCTTCCTTTCCTTCTTCCTTAACTCTCACCACACAATACCCATTCACCGCTCCTGTTGTGCAGAACAAGTTAAATCAGTAACGTTAAATCATAAATAACATAAGAACAGAGGAGAGGAGCGGAGAGGAGAGGCGTACGATCGGCAACGAGACCCCTGGCCTCGATGGCTGTTGGCAGAATGCCGCCGAGAGAAGAAAAGCAAAGACAGAAGGAGGAGTAGAATAAGTGCAACAGAAACTTCGAGCAAAAGGAAGGCAGCAAACCCGTCACAGAAACCACAGACATGCTACTATATTGCTGTATTGGAAACGAAGGTAAACCCAGAAGGTGAAAGAAGACAAGAAAATTTAAAAAGTCCTGCAGCGAAGTTTTTGGCTGCACGCAAAGACTTCGCCTGGCAACACAGTCGAGCAGCTTGCCTTCGTTGAAATTAATAAGCGTAACGCGTCCACAAAAAAAGGAAAAAGTTACAGTTTCTCTCCTCCCTTGCGCTCTTGTATTCGGTAGCGTCATAGAGGCCTGCAAAAACCCCCAGAGCAGCACAGGAAAAGTGAAAGGGAGCAGGTTACCGAGTCAAAAAACTCAAAGTGGAGGGCTGAAACCGCAAGTAATTGTTCTCTCTCCCCTCTCTTTCATGTCGAGCTAGCCTGAAAATTGCGGAGAAGTTCTCTCTCACCTCCCCTCTTTCTCCCCTCTCTTTCATGTCGAGCTAGCCTGAAAATTGCGGAGAAGTTCTTGCAGATTGGGGAAGGCGGTGTGGAGGGAGGGTCTGCGGTGAGGTTGGGGATGGGTGGCCTCCTCCAGCAGCTTGTTCAATGCTGGCATGCTGCTGTGGGGCAACACTGCTGTGCGCTCCATGAACACCGCCTGCAAGCTCCTTGCGAAACTCCACGTGTCCGCCAGGAAGGCGTCATATTCCTCCAAGCCATCACAGGCATAAACTTCAGGAGCCATGAAGCCATGCGTTCCCACGTATCTGCTGGTCAGCAATCTTGGTGGAGGGGAAGCCCGCTTGCTCTTCCTGCTTCCCTCCATCTGTTCTTCCTCTTCCGTTTCCTTCTTGCGGGGGATCAGCCAGACGGAGGCCAAATCCAAGTCCAACAAGACCCAATGGCGGGTGGTTGGGTCCCACATGATGTTTCTTGGTTTGATGTCCCTGTGGCAGATGCCATGGCTGTGGAGGTGCAGCATGGCTTGCATGATGTCCACCGCACATGCCAAGGCACACACCGCCCCGCTGGCTGGCCCCGTCGCTGCTTCCTGCATGCTCATCAGCCGGTTCTGCACCATGACAGAGGCGTATCTGCCATCTGGCAGTTGGCGTTCTGCGGAGAAGTGAAGGGTGGGCAGGTTGGGATGGGGTGTGACCCTGCCTAGCAGATCCAGTTCCTGGTTGGGCCTCTTCCTGCATTTGAGGATGACCACCTTGCCTTCTGGACCTTTGCTCAGCCATGTGTTTCCTCCCTGGTTGGTTTGGTTGGAGTGTGATAGTCAGCCCAATCCATGTGTTCGCAGCTTCGCTGCACAACAAGGCCACAATTGCCCGCACCTTCCCAATCCAGCCACGGATTGCAGGCAAAAACTCTGTCGGCAGCAGGCTGTGTGTCTGCAACGATGCTAACACTTCCGGTTGCAGCTCTGCGGAATCCGATGAAGGAAAAAAGCCAGCATCTTGCACCTCTCCTTCACCTCCTCGCCCGTTCTTCTCTGCCGCATCCCCTGGGCCGTTGCCTTTGTTGTCGTCTTTGCCTTTGCCTGAATGTTGTTTCTTCTGCCGGTGTTCGTGTCCGGTTGATTCACTATCGGATGTGTGCGAGCGCTTTCTGTCTTTTGGTGGATTCTTGGTTGGAGTGACAGCTGCATGGTTAGGTCGGGCAGCTGGTATGTCACACAGAACAGGCAGGTAGAACTGCAAAACTGGAGGTCCGCCCCGGCGTGTTCCAACGTTGTTCCAAATGTTTTCCATGTGGTGGGCTGCTCGACTCATCCTTTCGAAGCATTCGAATGCAGCAATCACATCCCTCACGTGGAGAATGTCCAAAGCTCCTGCCCGTTCATGCCACTCATACACCACGGAGCGGTGATCGAGGTCCAACAATGGCCGCATGGCAAAGAGAAACAGCTTTGATGCAGCAGTAAGCGCCCCGAAGACACGCAGCTCCTGCAACGCCTCGATGAATTGTTCCTCCTCGTGTAGGCTCTGCAGTAACGCGAGGATTTGCTTCTCCAGGGCTAGCCGCATGCATACCAGCAGCTTCTTGTGATCTTTGTGGTCGGTTTGCTCGTCGGCAATGGCCTCCGCAGATATCTCCACAAAGAGAAATGGAAAGGTATGGCCACTGCTGCCTTGGATTAGTGGGGGGAGGTGGGAGAAGCTTGGGAGGACGTACCGATGACCACTGTCTTGGTTGAGGGTAATGGAGAGCAGCACATCTGGCCTTCGGTCTCTCCTACTCTTCCCTGACGATGCCTCACTTTGCATGGGTAGTCCATCATAGATGGATGGATGGAGGTGGAAGGGCAGGTCTGGGGCGAACCGAAAGGCTGCACAGTGTCTCCAGTCGAACACGCGGTACCACACGTATGCTGCCCACTCAGCTTCATAACGATAGTCAAACGTGCATCCACACAGAGCGATGAGGGTATCTGACAACATCCAATCCCAAACGTTCTTCAACATTGCTTGGTCGTTGTCCATGGCACCAATGACCTTCCCCGAGTCCAGCAGCTGCTTCACTGCCATAAAAACGTGCTGGTTTCCATAACGTTCTGCCATGCCACTCCGCCGAAACCAAGAGGCCACATAACGAACACGCTCCTTCTCAACAACAGGTGGCAGTGTGGCCTCAAATTGGTTTTTGCGTTGCATTATCCCATGAGTTGCAAGCCATTTCAGTCTGTGGAGTCGGGGGGAGAGTGGTTGGCTGCTGTATCATCACAATTGTGAGGGGGAATGCACGCAACGAGCAAGCAAAGGGAGAGCAGAGAACAAGTAAGAACAAAGAAGCATGAGCTCAACAGGATGCGTACCTCAATTTTTGCATGTATGCCTCCAGCTTTTTATGATAGAAAACTTGTGGCAAGAAGACATTAGCAATACCAATCACACAGTCGCCCGAAGGGAGAGCATGACATACCTTCTGGCAGTTCTTCATACGGCTCGTCCCCAGACCCACCCCACTGATCGGCATGAAACACAATGAAGGCGATGCGTTTGGAAGAAGTGTTGAGGGTCACCAACGCCTCATTACAAGTCATCACATCCACCTTCTCCGCCATTTCATGGGGTTGGGAGTTGAACAGACGGTAGGCCGCTTCTGCCAGATCTATTGCCTCCCTATCTGCCCCGCTCTTGTCGCTTCCAAGACGTCCATGCGCTCTTTGTGATTGCCCTTGTTCCTCCCCTTGACCTTGTCCTTGTTCGCTTTCTTTTTCTTTCCCTTTTTTTTCTCCTCCTCCTCCTCCTCCCCCTGCAACTGCCGTTCTTCCTCGTGGTGACTGAGAGGTTTGTGGTCGAGGGAATATTTTATGGTGAGCCTGCTTCTCCTCCTCTGTCATGGGCCGCACAATGGTCTTTCCAGGAACAAAGTCAGGGCAATGGAGGCGGCACAACAGTTGTGACAGTGGTACCTCTCTCTTGCCGAACACTGCGTAGGTCTTCATTTGTTTGAACCAAACCATTGCCTCACATTTGAAGCCGAACATCCGACCCGGCTTCTCTGCCCCAGCTGTGTTTGGTGCTTCACTTGGCCCAGCTTGCTCTTGCCTAACTGTTAGTTTCGGCAGAAGGAACATGCATGTTCACCCTCAAGTGGTCAGCATACGTTGTCAGTTGGCTGTGTTGTTGGTGGACGTACCCGCTTCAACCAGCCGAGCCAACAGCTCTTTTTGCAGCTTCCCACCATAGGTGTTCTTTGCAAGCGGAAGTACGCCCGGAAAAAGGACGTCTAACAGTTGAGGCAACGATTGCTTCTGCCAGTCCGTGGAACTGGGCATCGGCAAACTGCTCCAGTTGCGGGACGGTTGGCCAGCCGCAGCAGTAGCGGAGCTTACTCTCCTTTTCTTTGTTCTTGGCTGCAACGATGCGTGTTCGCTTGTGCCACCACCCTCCTGCTGCTGCTCCTGCTGCTCCATCTGCTGCGGCGGCACCTCCTCCATCCGGTTCGCTACGTTTTTTTTTTTTTTTTGTGATTTCGGTGATGAGTGTGCGCATGTGTTTTATTGTGCCGGAAGAGGCGCCACCAAAAAAAAAAATTGGCGCCTTTTTTGTGTGCGTAGACATCAAAGGGAAAAGGCGAAAGTGCCTCTGAAGGGCGGCGCTGGTGGGGCGGTAGCGGGCGGTAGCGGGCAACAAGCAAGGGCTGGTTTTGTCTAGCCCTGAAGGAGGTGACAATTGTGATGGGCTGGAGCAGTTATAAACACTGATGGTGAGAGTGGGTGAGGAGGTTCAGGGCTCGCCATGCGTCTTGTCAGGGGGCAACTGGTCTTCGGTGGCCTTGGGGACGCTCACAATGAGGCCCCCCTCGTGCAGCATGGCTCTCGCCTTTTGGGGATCGCACTCTGGCGGCAGTTGGAACTTGTGAGTAAACCCCCTCGTGTCTTTGGTGGGTTGCTTGACGTCTTCAGCGACACCAGCTGAAGCAGCAGCCGCCTGTTCTTCTACCTTTTCCAGGGGCGGTTGAACGCTGATGGTCAGGTTTTGCCCTTGCACGCTCACTTGGACTGCCTCGGAGGGTATCCGCTGCCCACGAAAGGAGGTCCTGAAGAGGAGCTCTTGCTCGGACTCATGAGTCTCAGTGATGGGCTGCTGGAGGTAAGGATGGGAGGGCCTGAAAAGGCTTCCGTAGCCGAAGGGCTGCCGCATGAGCCAGCGGCTGAAGACGGCGTGGTGAGAGGGTTCCCCCGCCTTGGTGGCCTCTTCGATTTGCTCCACGGGCACGTTCCATTCCTCTTGGAATGAGGTGCTGGCCAATGACCTCCATGACCCTCCTGCGGTTTTCCATGAGCGCACAGCTGCAGTTGCAGCTGGTTGGTGGCGGTTGCGAAGAGTGCGAGGCCACATGGTTCCTTTATTAATGCTTACAAATGGCTGACTTGCAAATGAACTTGGCTTTCGTTTGAGCTGCCGCAAGAGAAAGGTGAGGAGAGGGCGTTAATTAAAACGTGTTCCTCTTTATTTAGAAAATTATATAGGAGCGGTCCTCCAAGATGGATGACAGGAGCAGTGGCAACGCGAGTAGGAGCTTGGTCAAGGGGGGGGGGGGGCCCCCCCCCCCCGCAGCATGAAGGGCAGAGGTTCTCATTCGTTGTTGAAGCGACGTGTTTCTACCAGTTCTCCCTCGGTTGCCTTCCGAATTTCTTTAAAGAAGTGCCCCTCATATATGTCGACAAAAAAGAAAGGCTTTCCTTATTAATCCATCGCAAAAAAAAAGTAGAAAAAGAAAAAGAAAAAATTTCTTCTGGGGATATTTTTTTTTGGTCTCTCTTCCTTTCCTTCCTTGCCTTTCCTTGCCTTTCCTTTCCTTTCCTTTGGGCTGGCTGCTCTCTTCCTGTCCATCTTCCTTTTTTCCCCTGCTGCTTCTTCTCCGCCGCAATGCACAAACTAGCTTCCGGTCTGAACAGCCTGCGTGGCGGGCTGGAAAACTTGAGCCTGGGGGGCTCCCCTGGCGGCGGCGCAGGGGGAGGAGGCGGCGGTGGTCCTTCTTTTGGTGGAGGAGGCGGTGGCTCCAACATCGAGGCCGGCACCATTTTTGCGGTGGAAGGACGTTCCTACCGGGTTGTGAAAAGGCTTGCCGAAGGTACGTTTGCAAAACTAGAAAGATTATATTTTTTGAAAGTGGGAAAACGACCTTGACCCTATTTGAAAACAAACAAAAAGGGGGGTTCGCCTTTGTGTTTTTGGTGCAGGAGATATCTACGGGACAGCCCTTTGCGCTGAAACGCATCATGGTGCAAGACCAAGAGCACCTTAAAATTGTGAACAACGAGATTAGCCTGCTGGTAAAGTATTATTCAAAAGTGTTACCTTTTACGTGTTTGTTTTGTGTTTGTCCTTACGATTCCAATATCCCTCCTTACCAACAACACAAATGAACACAGAGAAAGTATGGCGGTCCCGATAAGCCCGTTATTGGTCTGTTTGGCTCCTCCACCATCCAGAGAGACAGGTTTGGCACGGAGACCGTGCTCGTGACGGAATACTGCGAGAACGGCAGCCTTTTGGATCTGATGCTGCGGCGCATACAAACCAAGCTTCGGGAGGACGAAATTTTTGCCATCTTTACCAAAGTATGCGAGGCTGTGCATTACCTTCACAGCCAGGACCCTCCCGTTGCGCACCGCGATCTCAAGGCAGGATTCTCTCCCTTTTCTCTCATTCCTTCTGTCCTCCTTTCCTTTTTCTTTTTATCCTTTCTCCAACTGTTGTGGCTGCTTGTTGGCGCTAACATGCCACGGATAAAAGGTGGAGAACGTGTTGATGCACCGGAACGGCATGCTGAAGTTGGGCGACTTCGGAAGTGCCACCACCCGCACGTACCTTCCCAAGGCCGAAAGGGATAGGGCAGAGGCTGATGAGGACATTCAAAAAAATACCACCCTCTTCTATCGGTCTCCTGAAATGGTGGATTTGTACAAAGGAGAGTTGATAAACGAAAAATGTGACATCTGGGTATGCAGCTTTCCTATCCACATACACACCACAACCAGAAAAGAGGATTTCTTATCTGACCCATTTCTTCATAGGCACTAGGCTGTTTATTGTTTAAACTCGCTTTTTATGTTGACGCTTTTGATGGCGCATTGGGTATATTGAACTGTAGTTATAGGGTACCTGAACCATGTCCTTATTCTAGCAAGCTCACAGCATTCATCGGTACGCTATTTATTTTTTCTTCGACTTGTGACGAACTTTTCCTTCTTTGTCGTCGTTTCTATCGCTTTTTTTTTCCTTTCAATTCGTCTCCTCTTTCCGATTAGTCCATACCAATTTTACATAAGTTTTATTTCGTGGTTTTCACGGCCTTACCTAAAACTTATGGTCGGAGGTATGGCAGAAAAAATGTTGCACAATTGTAGCTGCTATACTGGTGGATACGTCGAGTTTGTAGTTATGTCAGTACTACGCAGCTCTTGTCACCTTTATTTGCACACTTTGTTTTCACTTAATTGTGGTTTGCCTGCTGACCATCATCCTTGACAGCTTATTTGCTGGATGAGGACCCCTATAAGCGTCCTGACATATACTCAGTGCTAAAGCGTTTGGGTGTTAGTGTACAACGTCCTAAGCACGCTCAAAAACGATCAAAACCCGATCTAAAATCTTCTAGAGATGGCTCCAGGTTTGTTTGTTTTCCTTTCCAGAACGCCTGTAAAACACCAACAATTTCTTCTGTAGGAGTGACTCAAAGCGACAATCAAGCAGTGGTCAAAAGAAATCAGGTAGCCATGGTAGTAGGGGTAGCCGTTCTCGCGGAAGCCCACCACCATCCAGCCAAGCTGAAAAAAAAGAAAGCAATGTGGCAACTGTCGGCGGTATGGCCGTTGGTGGAGACTTATTCTCCATGTTGGATTGGCACTCGAATACGGACTCATCTTCAACAATTGGCAGTAGCGTACACGCTGTCACTGCCTCCCCAAGGAACTCACCTAATCAACACAGTTCACAGAGCCAATTCGTTGATAATGAATGGTCCCCGTTTTCCTCTTCCCCCACCCCGCCAAGCAGCAACCAAACGGCCGATAGTTTCTTTCTGGACACCCTTCAGGTGGCCACCAGCTTGAGCCGTCCCTCTTCAGCTCCACCAACCTCTAATACGATTAACCATGATTTGTTCGACCTCTTAGGCCCAACTTCTGCTACCAACACTCCTGCACATGCCTCCTTGGCTAAGTCCACCACTACTACTAGCTCTCCACTTTCTTACGGCCAGGCTTCGGCTTATCCAGTATCTTTTTCACTCCTAGAGTCCTCTTCCCATCATCACCAACCGTTAACACCGCCCTCATCATTGCAAGGATCAGCTTGGCACTCTGATCCTATGCATCGCTCACGAAGCGGCGGAGACCTTTACCAGCAAGGTCTTTACCACTCACAAAATCCTTCTTTCAACGGCTATGATCATCACTCTCATCCTACAACAACTAGCTGGGCTACCCCTTCTTCCTCCTCCAGTTCTCAAAGACACCTCTCTCCGCCCTCCATGCAACCACAGCAGGCCAAACGCCAAAGTGATCCATTTGCTGACCTTTTGTCGTCCTCTAACTTTTCTTCTTCTCGAAATGCATCCCAGCGCCCCTAAGAGGGAAAGAGAGGCTTTTTGCAAAACGAAAAAAATGCTGCTTGTTTTTTGTTCATCTTTTCTGAGACTCATTCTCGACAACGTAGCTTTATTTTGCAATCTCTCTTCTCACATTTTTTGCAGGTCAACATCGCCCAATTGGTCGGCGTTCAAAATAGTTTCTTGACAACAGCTTTGTGCGCCATTGTGACATCGTTGGGCATTGTCACCACCACAGAGTTGTCGGCTCCATACCTGAATTGATCAGCAACGATGGTGTCTTGGTATCGCTTAATTTGGTATTCGTCAAGTTTGTTCTGATGGATGAAAAGTCACACCAGTCAGTAAAGGTGTTTTGGAAATAGAAGGGAAATATTTCACTCACCTGTTTAACTTTACGGAAGTTCCAGGTTATGATGTAAGGACCAGTGGAGGTTACAATGGAGCGCTCCGTGTCCTGTCCAATGTTGAAGCGAGCAGGAGTGAAGCGGACATGGCCCTGCATTTGCTCTATATGTTCTCGCTTCAGCTGCAGACGGCGAGGCACAGGCTGCAAAAGTAGAGTATTGCACTTAGTCAGTGAATGTGACACCTTTCTTACCAAATTGGAAGGATAATAAAGCACCTTTTCTTTGCCCATGCTTGTCTCAAAGCCAGTGGTGCCACCTGACAAGACCGTAGGCACCACCAACAAATAAGTAGGGCAGGTAGCCAAGACCCAATGTCCGTCGGCTGTCACATCGATACCAATAATAGGATCTGTTCTCATCAATGTGTCAGGATATCGGTTAAAAGGAATACAAAGCAAGGGAGAGCAGGCAAAAGCATACCACCGAATCCAGGCAACTCTGTCTTAGCTCTAGGTTTTCTGTCTAATGGGTCCGCTATATCTCTGTTCAATGTTTTCTGACTGAAAAGACGTATCTGGCCTTTAGCACTACCGATAGCCAGTTGTCCTTTGTTTTGAGAACCCCAAGATAAACAATGAAATTTCTACCAAGACAGTCGCCAAGTTAACCCTTATTACTTACCTGCTTCTGTAGAGGCTGCACAACTCAGTTGTGGCCCTTGATTTCTACCAACTCGAGCACCATACATCAAGCTGAGACAAAACGTTAGTGTGCTATCCGACTATCAGATATCTCTTACACATTAAACACAAGTACCTTCTGGTATCAACCTGTTTGTATTTCGGTAGACGAGGATCGACTTTAAAGAACCCGTGCTGATTAACGGCAAGCAGAGTTTGTGATGGAGTCATCTGAGCATATTTTGTTTCTGGAATAATGTCATGCAAAGAGTGGGTAGGAGCCATTTCCTGCAAACAACAAAAAAAAAAAATGAAATAAAAACGAGTTAAAACATAAGCACTCAAACAAAACAAAAAAAAAAACAATAAAACAATAAAAGGTGGTTGCTTTGCTGCTACAAACCCATTCTTCCACAACGTCTCCCCTGTGTAAGTCCATTTTGAAAATCTTGTTGCGCTCTGCTGGATCAAGCAGCAACAACGAGTCATCTTCCTGGTGAAGCATCATCTGCCATGTTTCAAAACTGAAGTAAGAATTTAATGTTGGGGATGAGAATACAAGGATGTATACCTTCTTTGGAGAAAAGAACTTGCCACCCGGTGTCTTAACGTTCTTGAGGGTTGTAGCAAATTTAAGCTTCCTGGGAGTGTGCTTAAACACCCCAATTTGAGAGCCTCGAGCGACAAAAGATCTGTCATATTTATATCTGAGAGCAATATGTTATCATATGCTAAGAGATTTGCTTGAGGAAACAAAATAAACCTACCCCACAGCCAACGCACTATTACGAGGTCCCTTGCTTTTCCCTCTTTCCTCTTGGCTCTCGTCCTCGCTCGTTCCGTCTTCTTCGTACTCCTCCTCTTCCTCTTCCTCTTCCTCTTCTCCTTCTTCCTCATCATCCTCATTTTTCTCCTCTTCTTTATCTGCGCCATCTTCAACAAAGTCCAGTAAATCAAACTCTGTTACAGGAAAGAGTTAGTAGCAAAGTTGGAAGAGAAAGCAAGAATTATCACCATTAACACCGTCATTTGCCTCAACTGCAGAAGCATCATCACGCCAGGCTCCCAATATCCAATCCACATCTGTTTTCTGAAGAAGTAAACAACGCCCAAGAGTACCAACTCCCCTGTTTAGCATTGAGATAAAGAGCCAAGTAACAGGCAAACATACCTTGACTTTGCTGAAGGGAGTACATGTATTAGTTTCCCATAAACACTTAGAAAAGGTCTTCTTGAACTCTTCGTCAGTGTCAGGGTCTGCAAACATCAAACTCCAAGTAAAAACTTTATCTTTATGTACAGCTACCCAAATAACAGAGCGGTTTTCCTTCATCATATTGTTTGTGTCATCAGTAAAGGTGTGGTTGACAAGTACGAAGAAAAGAGTACCTTATCAAAGTGCATGTACATCTCTGTAGTAATTGTTTGAGAAATCATGACTTGGCTTCCTTTTAACACAAAAAGCACATCTATGAAGAACAAAAAGTTAGTCTCATGAGAGAAGAGAGAAGAGAGAAGAGAGAAGAGAGAAGAGAGAAGAGAGAAGAGAGAAGAGAGAAGAGAGAAGAGAGAAGAGAGAAGAGAACAGAAAGAAGAATCAAGTTACGTGTAATGGTCTCCTTCGTGCTTAGTGTGTTGTTAATAGTGACCTCCACTTCAGATTCGATGAGGTTGAACTTTTGTTGAGAGTCGTCAAAGAGAAATAGATCGGCACCGGTCCTTAATAACTCAGTGCCTATAACTTCTTGCTGCTCTGGAAGAGGCACAATAGGACGAGAATCAGCAACAGCAGGTGGTGTTGTGACTGTAACAGACTTGGAGGGAGAGGCAGTAGCCGCCGCCGTGGGGGTAGACCATATTCTCCTACACGTGGCCAAAAAGAAAAAAAGAACACAGGAGTACCAGAAGGAGAGAACAACATCAGTCTAAGAGTAGAGAGCATCGAGTGGAGTAGAGGAGGGGAAGGCAACAGTACTGGCTGTATTCTTCCAGTTCTTCTTCGGAGACTTTGGAGCCCGGTTCTTGGTAGGTACATTCCCAAAGGCACTTACAAAGAGTGGCCTCAAAGAGGTTGACCATCTTTGCGGCCGAGTCATCAAATTCGAAAAGAAGACGAGCAGTGGGAAGAGCGGGGTCCAACCAACTGAACGCTTGGCCTTCCAATGGCCCTCTTTCCTTGTGCAGTTGCATCTCTTCCATCAAAGGAAAGCTTTTGGTAGTGTCCTCCTGTTCGGGCTCCTCTCCCTCTTCAAAGACGCGAGCAACCACCAAGTGGTAGAGGTGTGGCACTTCCGAACGAACGATAGTTGCTGTACAGTCGTTCCAACTGCAACAAGTGCGCATGCACATAGCATCGTCTTGTTAGTATTGCAACAGCATAAAGAGACCAACCAGAGGAGGAGGAGGAGGAGGAGTTGAACGATCAACGTACAGGCAGTGCCATGGCGCTCCTTCCTTGCTCTGGCGATAAAAAGTGCCGGAAGCTTGCAGAAATGCAGACGTGTCTTCACGCCAAACTAAGCTCCCCAAGCTCTTCAGCAGGAACATGTTGTCTTTGTCTGGTGGTTGGTGGAGGGGAAGAGCGGTGTGGGATTTTTACTTTACTCTGTTTATTGTCTTTGTTCTATTACTGCTGACAATATGGAAGATTTTTACTCAACCTAATATGTTTGTGTTGCAACCCCCCCAAAAAAAGGTGCTAAGTTTCCCCACAACAACCAATGGCCCCGCTCTCGGAGTAGCAGTGATTTCATTAGAACTTGTCCAAAACAAGCACAAAAAAGGGTGGTTGTTGTTGGTGCCCTTCCCTGCTACTAATCTCGAAAGTATTTTGGATTGGTAACGGAGTTGCCTAACGTGCAATCTACGGTGCAGACACAAGTCCTCATGTCTGCAAATTGACATTAGCACTTTCGCAACGCTGTAGATCTTCCCACGCCAACGTAGCCAGGCTCTTGTTTGCTCGTAGCTCGAACTGTATCCTTGGGTATGCGCGGACGAAACCGCTCCGCACCGCCGTGTGGATGCCACTCTCCTTGCACTGCTCGCATGTAACTTGTTGCCGTTACGTCACATTGATTGGAGTGATGATGGGCACCAATTCATCCATCCTCAATTTCCACACCCAAAGTCCCGATAGCAGTGGGTCATCCATTTGGTGCTTCGTGGTTAGCCGCCTTCCCCGTCCCACAGCGTCTTCCATTACAGCTGCCGGGGTAGATTCAATGCTGCTGGAACGTCAACCGACCAGCACATGGGATTTTTTTTAGGCGAGCAGTACTTTGTTCTCGACCTCGTTTGCAGAGAATATTTAGTTGTCGCGGTGAAGGACGGCATCAACAAAGCACCCGTTGGAATTTGTTGACACCTTTTTGGCCAATATTGGTGAGCGAATGGAAGTGAAGCATTGAAAATGATGACGAAGGCCGTATTGCCCAGTTGAAAATGTTTTTTGGAGCAGCCTATCACGCAGAACTGACCTCCTTCGCTTTACCAACAGGGTGATCCATCACCATCCATGTGAGGTAAAATGTGACAGCTTAGTGTTATAGTAATCTTGACAACTAATCTTTTTTTTTTTGGTAGAAATTCACCTTGTGCACCAAGTGAGGCTGGTCTCTTTCCTTCGGTAGCAAAAAAGAAGGCACAGCTTTATGTCAGAAACAGGTCTTCTGATAATGTTAGTGCACTGTTTAAAACAAGCACCTATGGGGCAAAGCAGTGACAGCCACACTGTGCATTCCTCTCCAGAAGAAGACGCCTGGTAGGCTCTTTGCTTTATGGGACAACGTGGGCTGCCAGCCTTTCAAACAAGCAACCAATGCCGACAATTCTTGGCAGAAAGGCTGGCAGAAGTTTGGAGAACCACGAAATGCTAGCCATCAATGCAAAGTGTCAAAAGAAAGCGAACACCGGGCAACACAGGAAAGGCCAAGGCCTCGGAAGATTTAATTTATGCAGCGGTGACCCTGGCTTCTCACTGCCAAGGCCTAGGTGTTGTGCCGTTTCACCATTTTTTGCTTTTCTTCTCTCCTTGAAAATTTGGGATTTTAGTCTTGGCCTTAAAATTTAAACGGAGGCAAGGAGCCAATGTGCTCACAGGAGTAGACAAAAACCAAGATAACACCTCACGCTATTCCTGGAAACACAAGACTCCTCAATAGCTGTCTGCTCTGCAGCGCTTCAGTCCAGGAGCCATGCAACGGTTTGGCCTAGCGTAAACAGCATTGGAGTGATAACATCAACCATGGAGAAGACGATAACACAAAGAATCGATGAACGGCGGATTGCCAAATCTGCTTCTGAGGCCTCGTCAGCTTTCTTTAATGCCATTTTAAAGGTCTCTCTGTCCTCCTCGGCAAACGCAATTGCAACAACACGCCAGTTATCCTCGTGCACCCCAAGGATAAGACGCAGCCCCAGCTTTCTGAACTAGCAGAGCTGCGAGGCCAACACCTCATCAAGGGTGAGGAAAAGCACACCACCACCAGACCTGGGCCTGAGGTGGAGGACAGAAGGAAGGCCGAGGAGGACAGAGAGACCTTTAAAATGGCATTAAAGAAGGCCGAGGAGGACAGAGAGACCTTTAAAATGGCATTAAAGAAAGCTGACGAGGACAGAGAAGCTTTACAAGCCACCATTTTGAAGCATGATGAGGTCCTGGCCACAATTCAGAAGAAGCTTGCCATTGTACAGAATGCTCAACATAAGGCCCTAAGGCGCCACTTCCTCAACCTTGCATGCATTGCTGTGAAGGAGAAAAACCCCACAGGAATCCTCTTGGAAGATGATTTGAAACTAATTCAAGGCAAAGAAAGGGTGCGAGAAGAGAGGAACAAAGCTGCCCATAGTGGAAAAGCAAGTATAATAGCTGAAAGTATTCTCTTTATGCCTGCCTCTTCTACCAGAAGCTCCCTTGAACGTATTTTCTACTTTTGTTTTGGGACTGATGTGAAAAACATACTTTGCTTCAGATGAGCTCTAATTGTCCATTCCCATTTTCAATCTTGCATTGTATAGAATACAGATGTTCAAACCTTGCAGCTGCGCCATGCTTATCTCCCGCCGCGTTCTTTACCATCTCATCCCTCAACTTGGCCTCAAACTCTTCCGCCATCCTCCTTCCTTCTTCGCCTTTGCCTTCTCCATCTTCTCCTTCTCCTACAATACCTATCCGATAGAACCGGGCAAACATCTTCTTCATTTGCGCAGGAGTGGCGTGACCCAACTCTTGCTTCACATTCACACGGCCGGGACGTATCAACGCCGGATCCAGCTGCTCGATATGATTGGTGGTCATGAAGAGAATGCGCTCTTCGGTGGCCGAAACGCCATCCAACGTGTTCAAAAGGCCGCTGAAAGTTACTGTGGTGGGATAGTGATGAGCAGAGGAGGAGGAGGAGGAAGGAAGCTGGTCGCGACGAAGGAAAGCAGCGTCGACGTCTTCAAGGAGGGTGATGCTGCGTTGAGGGACGACGCTGAGGAGGTGAGCCAGTCGATTGTCCGTCAGCCCTTTCTCGCTGAGGTTCAACATGCAGATGTCATATTCCAAATGCCCGGCCAGTGTGTAGATGAAACTGCTCTTGCTGTTTTTGTTTGCCTTTGTTAGAGCCAAAGGAAGCAAAAGGAGGAGCAAAGCGCAACAAACCCAGAGCCAGGAGAGCCATAGAGCAGATAGCCACGACAGTAAGGGATGCCTCTCTCCAAGTACCACTTGGGATTGTCCAAGAACTCCTTCACATCCCTGACCAACTTGCTTGCTGTGTCTCCCTCCAGTATCACCAAGTCGAGAGGCTGGCTTGTATGTATTAAAAAGACCTACTTTGTGTATATAGTTCTCTCTTTACCAAGAAGCTTCTGATGACTTATCAAAACATCTCTTTTACTGACAAAGAACCATCTTACCACTTTAGTTATACACAAGCACTTAATCACTTTTATTGTTGACTTTTGAGTTGCCACCCTGAATTTCTTTATAATTAGAGGTAGTCCTTTTTGCTTAGCTTCTCTTTTTACCAAAAAATCCTTAGAAAGCTATTCATGTGAATGACACTAGTCATACATATATATGTTGATGGGGGATAAACCCTGTGGATCAAGAAAGGGACAGCATGAAAACGACTCTGTGTTTAAAAGAGGTGAGAAAACATGGGGAATCCAAGTTTTGTTAACAGGAAGTTATAATGAATGAATCATTGGTTTTTCAACACATATTCCTTATGAATATCCAAGAAAGCCAAGTGTTCACAAAGGCACAACCACAGTGGATTTTCCCCATGACTTTCCTTTACACTCAACTGATCAAAAAAATGATCTTTCTTCTTACATTAGCAGGACAAAAAGTGTAGCCCCGCAGGGTGGACATATGTGTTGAGGAGTCATGTATTATCCCACACAGACAAAGGGGAATAGTGTGACGTGTAATCTTGGTTTTGTCTACCCTGCGGTGCTACAGGACAAAAAGCTTTGATTTTCAAAATAAAGAATGAAACAGAGATAGCAAATAAGAGGAAGACATTTGCACAGCCAATGCATACTTTCACTCAATGAAGTGAAAGCAATGGCTGAGAAACTACAAGATAAAATGACAAAAAAAAAACCAGTAAAAGAGAGGTGAAAGGACATTGTTGTTAAGAAGGGCAAGTATTACAACAAAGATCTTCAAACATCAACACATGTTGAAAAGAGCTTGGAAAGCACAAGATGGTTGACAATTAGAAAAAGTTGATATTAGCAGAAATCTACCAATGTTGTTGAAGGAGATTTTCTTCCTGCTCACTCAAGGAAAGTAGTAGTAGTAGTAGTAATAAGAAGTTTATTTGCTCTAAGAACAACACCAATCTATACATAAAAAGTAAGCATTGTACATACATAGTGTACTCTTACTTCTCTTACTCCCTCATCCTCAATGCCTTCCCAATTGTTATTCAAATTCACAAATGAAAGGTGTTGAATGAGATTTCAGACTAACTTTGTATCATCTAGCTACCCTTTTCTTTCCCTTTCCATCTCTTTTCCTTGCTATTACATTACTTCCAAAGATTGATAAAATGCAGAAGAACTTCCATGCTTCCAACTTGCTCTTGCTGCCCACAATCTCCAGACTCGTTTACAACTTTGCTTACATTGTTCCATCTCTTGAGCTCTGTTGTATTTCTTTCCACTTGACAGGAGCTTTGTTGTACAGTCTTCTATAATCAGCTTTCTGACTTGTTCTTCATTTCCATTGTCCACACTCCAGATTCTAAAGCGATCTTCCCAAAGATTTGGACACCTTAACAGGAAGTGTTCTGCTGTTTCTTCCTCAGCATCACATGACACGGAGCAATTGCAGGTGTTCTGTCTGCGAGTTTTCGATTGATCGTGAGTGCTGACATCAATTATTGTAGACAAAGGGGAAAAAAAAAAGAAAAAAAAGTTACTCCCAAATAGCAGGAGAAAGGGGTGGTTGCTTTTTGGCCTCCTTGTGCCTCTTCCTGCTGTCTGTGCCTGTTGTAAAAACGAAGCTTTTGTGGTTGGTGAACTTCAAGGTAGCTCGTGGGACTGTATTTGTGGAAGCATGCCAAACATGAAGTGTGCCATCTGGTTGGTATTTGATTTGGTGCCAATCTTTGAGGCCTTGCTGCATGGTAACTTTGTTTATCTTCTTTGGTGTAGGGGCAACAGAGCCTTTATGACCTTTTGTGGTAGAAATGACTGCTGCTATGTCTTGTGGAACTTTAAGCCTTGCATCTTTGTCCTCACTGCCTCGGTCCAGTTCCCAACAAACTAAGGTATGTTGCACCTGAGCACCAATAACATCACACACTTGGTTGTAACCATGGTTTGAAGCAAAAAAGTTGTAATCCACAGGAAGGTTTCTGTAACAGGCAACTGACCGCATCCATGCTATGTGTTTTGTGCACTTAAACTGCTGGCCACACCCATCCGAAAAAACGATGAGCTTTTTGAAGTCCTTCCATGTTGACTCTAAGAGCGTCTCCCACACGCCTGCCACAAAGTTAAGGTCTGCTGTGTACCGTTTTTTTGTCTTCTTTCCTTCTTCACTTCTTTCTGTTTTCTCATTTGTTAAGAAGTGTTGATAATGGCTCTTCAGTTGACCATCTGCTTCTCTCTCAAACCACACAATGATTAGGTCTTGATAGAAGCCCCCTGCTTCAGTCTTGAGTTGTGTGAAGTCTTGAAAAATAAGAGCCTCACCTTGTGCCAGCTGATGTTTTGTCTTTTCAGGTAAAGTAAGGTTTTTTTTCTAAGATACAAAGCAACTAAGTTGTGTGTACCTTTAGGTAATAAGAACGCTGAGCATACTGCAAGCAATGATGATCTTCTAGCTTTGGCCATTCCTTTTTTGCATTTTCCTCCAGGTCTTTCACTTCTTTTTTTGCAGCAAGCTCTTCATAGCGTCTGCACTTGTGACACCATTTTGCCTTTCTCTTCCAATGAAATCGTACAAGGCATGCAGCTTCTTCTCAACTTCTTCCTCTTCATCGGGCCAAAAGATGGTACATCACCTCTCCATATGACAATGGTTCACTAATAAGTCCTCGTTGTCTGTGTTCTCTTGTATAAGCTAAATAGAACCCTCTTCTAGTTCCAACATAGACGTGATAATTTCGACCTGATGGACAAGGGGCAATGTCATTCACTATTGCCCAGAATTGCTGCTTTGCTGCTGCCCGGTGCCTGGGTTGCAAAATGTTTGGTGCCCTTTGAACAATCCGCCAAATGGGTCTTTTCAGTACAAGGTCTCTTCTTCCTCTCCAAAGCATTGCTCGACTTATTCTCAATCTTGAATAGACTTCTTCTTTCTGCCAGTCTTGTGTCAACACAGCCACCAACTGCCATCATAAAGGATTGTTTTGGTTCATTGACTTACAAAGCTCAATCAACCGGTTGATGAGCTGAAGTAGTGGTTCTCTTTCTTTTTCTTCCTTTCCTTCTCTCTCACGTTGCTTTTCCAGTTGTTGGCTGAGCTCCTCAATTGTTTGCTAGAGGAAAAATACAATTATTCAACAACAAGAATCACCAAAGGCATACTCTATAGTTAGCTTGTGATACCTATTGTTGAATAATTGTATTTTTTCTTTTCTGTAGCTTTCCTTCCAACTCTCTACAGTGCTGTTGCAGGTCCTCCAGCAAGGGTGAGGGCGAGGGCGAGGGCGAGGGCGAGGGCGAGGGCGAGGGTGAAGTAGAGGGCAAGGACAAGCATAAACTTGCAGAAGAAGCTGCTCAGCGATGCCGTTTTGATGCGGCTTGTTGTGCTCGCCTTCTTTCAAGTTTCTCTTGAGCTTCTTCTTGTCACTGCTGTTCCTCTTGTTCCTTCTCCTCCCTTTCTCGTTTTTTTTGTGCATAGTAGTTGCATTGATAAAAGCGTTGATACTCCTGTCAGTTCATCTTTCTTTTTTTTGGTTGTCTACAAAAAAAGTGTGAAAATGCCTATCTAAACTTTAGCAGGGAAACCCATACAAAACCATGTTGCTGGCAACACCACCAAGCATTCCTGCTCAACAATAAATAATTGTGATCGAAATTTCACACTAGTGATGCTCACCTGTACGTGCTTGGTGTCATGCAGGGCAGTTGCTATCCTCCTCAGACTGCTGAATGGCTCCCCACTTTTTTCCAATGGGCAGTCCACCACAACGAATAGCATTCATCAAACGTTCTTTCCTTGGGTTGGTAATCACTAAGCTCCGTTGTTGTCTAACCAAACATCTTTCATTTGTCAAGAAGTTATGCCATAGCCATGCTCTTGTTCCTCTTTCTCCTTCAGCTGCATACTCCACCTTGGCTACTCGAGTTAAGGTCCTCATCCTCTTGGCTTTCTTTTCAACAACAGTCGTCCTGTCACCTTCCTCACCTTCATTCTTCTTATCTTCCTTTTCTCTTGCTTGGCTTACCTCTTCAAGTAGCTCAAAGTGGCCATCTTGCCTCTCAGCATGATGAATTACTGCTTGTCTTTCCAACTCACAGTAGGCCTTGATGGTCAACCAGCCCAATTCTGCTCTACAATGGGCCTTAAGCAATGGCTCCCTGCTGCCTAAGGCTGTAGAGGGCTTGCTTGGCCTTGGTGGCATGAGTTGTCCATTCCCCACTTGATGGAACCTGTAATTCAATACCTACTTGATGCTCAGATTCTTTCAAGCTTGACAATAATCTTCCTGTTCAAGCTACAAGAAGGTGTCTTACCATGGTAGACGGCTGGTTGGTGCCAGAAGGAGGCGGAGCTGGTAAAGGAGATGATGATGAAGGTGGCAATGATGCTGAAGCCAGTTGCTGAGATGGTAATGTCAGTGCTTGGCTAGCATTAAGCGCTGCAGGCTGGTGGGGTTTACACTGATGACTAGGATGCCAGGGCGCTGAGCACTTACAGCAGGTGTGTTTATTGGAGGACAGAGGATGGCTTGATAATGAGAAAGAAGATGAGGAGGACCCATTGTTGTTGCCATTGGGGCGTTGGCTGGTGTTGGCTTTGCAGGTGTCTGAGTACTGTCTTTCATCTGTTTAATCTGTTTACATTCAGCTGCTGAATGTCTGAATGGTGGGTGAAGAGAAGACAACTGTGAAAACAAAGTGAAACCTCCCATCACGGCTCCTATCCTCCTTAATCATCAAAAATGTTGATACGAAATAACTCTGCGGATCAAGAAAGGGGTGGTTTTATTCACAAGTAAAGGAGGGCACATAAGCAACTCTGGGTGGTTTTATTCACAAGTAAAGGAGTATGGACCAAAGTTTGTGCTTTGAATGTGTTAAAAGGAAAAGAGGAAAGAAAATAAAAAGGGCAAAAAACAATTTTTGTTGTTACTTACAGAAACAATTTTTTGTGTCATATCATTTTTTCCTCTCCCTGCTCTTTCTTAGTCCAAGACCTCTGTGTTGATAATCAATACAATCTGATGATGTCTATAGCCTCCAGAACTCATCATATTATTTTTCAAACTTGTATCATAAAGTTTTTCAAATAAAAACAGTGGATATCCAAGAGCATAGTAGGATCAAGATCACTAATATCACTTTAGATCAAACCTTTTCAATTGCAGACTGCCTGTTCATGTGAATAACACTCTGTAATGATAATACCCACTGCTGC